>OX465049.1:2774054-2876228 GCA_949841015.1 Aplysina aerophoba | reverse complement strand
ACCTGGTGTCCATCCTTTCACCGCTGGTTGGCAAGTCCACCTCGCATGTGAAGAACTCAGCGGAATTTGCCTCCTTTATTGCAAGTCAAACCCTCAGCAGTGGGATGATCCTGGTATCATTTGATGTAGTGTCTCTCTTTACGAGAGTTCCTGCTGACCTTGCAGTAAGTGTGGCTGGTGAGAGACTCAAGGCGGACAGCTCACTGTCTGAACGAACGGCACTCTCAGCGGAGCAGGTAGTGAAGCTGCTTCAATTCTGCCTGGACGCGACCTACCTTGCATACAGAGGAGAGTTCTTCAAGCAGACGTTCGGCACAGCCATGGGCTCCCCAGTGTCGGTGACAGTGGCCAACCTGGTCATGGAGAGTGTAGAAGAGAGAGCACTGTCCACGTACCAGTCCCCAGTCCCTTTCTGGAAGAGGTACGTGGACGACACAGTAACTGCCCTGCCCCGAGACCAGGTCAAAGCCTTCCACTCACATCTGAACACCATCGAAGCATCCATCCAGTTTACAGTTGAAGAAGAGACAGACAACACCCTACCATTTCTGGACACAAAGATCACCCACCACATAGACGGCTCCCTGACAACTACTGTATTTTGTAAGAGCACACACACGGATAGGTATCTAGACTTCCAATCGCACCACCCCTTGGCCCACAAAGTGTCAGTGGCACGCACTCTACTTCATCGAGCTAAGAAGATTTGTACTGATGTACCAGATAGAGAGAAGGAGAAGAAGCACGTTGCACGGGCCCTCCACAACAATGGCTATCCTAAAAGCCTAGTTGCTAGGGACTGGCACCCCTCAACGTCCCCACCTTGCGACCTTGACGAGGATGTGCCGAAGGCCACCGTAACCCTCCCCTACATCCGCCATCTATCGGAATGCATCCGGAGGATTCTCAGCCCACTGGGAATCCGAACATGCTTCCGACCACACTGCACACTGCGACAGTCACTGGTCAGAGTGAAGGACCCAACCCCGGCATCGCAAAAGAAAAAAAAAAAAAAAACTGGCGTAGTCTACAGGATTCCCTGTGGAAACTGCCCCAAAGTCTACATCGGTCAGACCAGCAGGTCGTTGAAGCACCGCCTCACAGAGCACAAGAGGGCCCTGAGGTCAGGGGAGGCAGCCCAGTCAGCGGTGGCAGAGCATGCCATGGAGGAGGACCACACCATCAAGTGGAAGGATGCAGAAGTGGTGGACCACAACCCACGATACCGCCAGAGATGCACCCTTGAAGCCTGGCACATCCGAACAGAGCGGCATAAGATGAACCGAGATGAAGGCCCGTTGCCAGGGGTGTACAACCCACTTATCCACCTCTACACACCCTCTTGATTATTAGATTGTGTCACTGCATGTTAGCATGTTTCAGTTATTTTATATTTCCATTACACTACTATATTACATTACAGTTAACAACAGGACTTATACCTCATGCATGCAAGCTGTCATCCCCTAGCAACACATTTATTCACACCTTATTCCCGCGTTTTATGTGTATAAAGTCTGCCATCTCAGTTTTGTACGTGTTAATTCCACTGATGAAGGTCCTGGATTGGACCGAAACGTTTGGAATCTATTCTAAGTTGATTTTGACTAGTGTGGTTTCCTCAATCGTACCGATATTGTTACTAATAGAAGGAAGCAAAAGGGTCTGTAGGTGGTAGTTCTGTAGTTCCATCTAAAAGTCGTAGAATTCCAGCTTTCTTCCAGCCTGCATTAATAATTTGTTGACCCCTTTCAGTTGTGAAAAAATTGTACATGCCTACAAGCCACTGAGCATGAAGGGGTTTAATTGCTGTCAGTCAAAGGTTGACTTCTATGTCTTCAAGTGCCGTGCCACTATCAAGTTGCCCTTTCGTACGTACGTAAGTAGTACGTGATGAATCGTTTCCTCATGTTTTTCTTGGCTGACCCATTGACCGTGAGGTCCAATGGTTGAAAAAGATGGGTCATATTTGCCGGCACAGCAACAAGCTGAATATGCAGTGACTCCAACTTTTCCAGCACTGTTGCTGTCATCTGCCCTTTAAACACATCCCAGATGAGTAAGGCCTGTTGGGTTGTAGGTAATTGTAGCTCTGCTCACTTCCTTACGACGTAAGGGTTGATCACTTCATCTATTAGCTTTAAGGTTTCCTTTTCATTTGACCAGTGCTTTGGGTTCTGTGTTAAACAGAAACCATCAGGAAACTTGAAACCACGTGGAAGGATGGCCTTAGTCTTGCCACCATAAATTATTTGTAATGGCAAGAATTCACCAGCCAGACTGACAACAAAGGTCACTGTTATGTTGCGTTTGTCTGTTAAGCCTTTGATTGACACAGCTGCGGCTCCACGTGTAGCCATTGTTGCCTTCCCTACTGATACGTAATCCGAAGGGGTTTGATCAGCATTTAGTACAAGGTCAGGTGGAATACTGTATTTCTTCATTTTCTCATTAACATCACCAAGGAATTCTAACCTGCATTCATCAAAAAGTCCCTGTGGCACTGGTGGACAAGTGGTGGTCCCCATTCTTCTGGTGTATCCCATGCGTCTGTAAATGGACTGAACCCAAGTACGTGGCATATCGAACCTACGGAGTTGCTCTGCTGATGGATTGCTTTCAATGAGTGCCTGAGTTACTGCCCGCACAACATGGATGTTGATTACACCACCTCTGCTTCGGAGAGCCCTTAGAAATTTTATCAACTTCGTGTCCAGTTCCTGGAGTATCGGTGGTCTTCCTCTGGGTTGTGCCATAATCTTGGTCACAGGCTGAGGATGTAACTGTTTCAGTTGGTAATCCAATCTTTCTTTATATGATTTCTTGAAATTTCTTATTGTGCTCTCTTTTAAATTGGGGAACTTCACCAGAAAGTGTCGTCTTGCTTTCTCATTTCCATTCTCAAGCGCATATTTTCCAATACTTGCACGGTCTTCTGCTGAGTAATGTGTATATCTACCTCTGGTCTTTCCCTTCTTTGCTGCTGGTGTTGGGTCTGCAAGCTCAGACACACTAGCTGAAACATTGTCATATTCCACCCTTCCAAGCCCGGAGTCCTCCAATGCAGGTATAAAATAAGAAACATTTCCACTGCTACTAGGAGGAGAATGATTTGAACTGCGTTTTAAGCCGAATTGAAAGAGTGACATGGTGAGCGAACACTTGGGCCTACACACACGTGCTTATGACGTAACGACGAATACCTATCACTGGCTGATGGCTGCAGTTACTAGAAGTATCCAGGTTACCTTTTTGTGTGGGCTTAGAGGGTACCACGAGTATCGTTTCACGTGGAGTCCATCGGTAAATGAAGTACTACGTGCGCGACATGAAAGGAACAATCGCTACGATCGCTACGCTATAGCCGCTACAAAGCAACTCTCAGGCTTCCTTACAGAGTCTGTTGTTGGTCATTTGCCTCGAGAGATCTCCCGACTGACGTACTTTATAATTCTGCACGGTGCAAGAGTTTTGGTGAAAGTACTTGATGCTCACCATCGGAGGTCGCCTCTCATTCAAGGAGGCATCGAAATTCCAGTTGAAGTAACCATGGAGATGGCTCCCACTGAAGAGAACAGACTAGCACTGGCCAAGTACAAAGCCATGACTGCTGAACGCTATAAAGAACCCGTAGATGGGAAGTACGAAGACGCAACAGCAGGACTTGGCTCTGAGCTCGAGGCTGATGTAGAATTGTCTGGCTGCAGCTCAGAGTCAGAGTTAGGTGAAGAGAATGCCCAGCCTACAACAGAAGAGTCGGGTACGAAATCAGGCTCGGACGAAGAAGGCATAGACGCGTCGGACGAAGTACGCATAGACGTGTCAGATGGAGAAGGCACAGACAGCTTGGACGAGGAGGGCACATTCGCGTTGGTCGGAGAAGGCACAGACGCGTCGGTCGGAGAAGTCACAGACAGCTCGGACGGAGAAGACTTATTGAAGATAGATGTTTCAAGAGGGGTTAGTGGGACACAGTATTACGTGTTACTGTACTAATTTTAGCGGTATTTTTATTTGCGAGGACAATTTTTTGCGGGGACAATTTTTATAGCGGTTCTGGCATTGCTCGCTAAATTCGCTAAAATTAATACCTGTTAAAATTAGTAGCCCTAAGGTACAAGACATATGCTATATATATTACCACTACTCTATTATCAGTGACTAATACAACACCAGCACTATTAATGGTTGATAATAGTTACTGTAGAACTGGCGTAGTATGATGAATGTATCTTGCAAGGGCTTCTTGCACATTGGCTGCTGGTCCAATCATTGCAGTCACTTGTAAACTGGGTGGTGTGGTGTTAATGTAGGCACTTTCATAAGGAAGCCAGCCTGGCTCAACAAGGCACTGGTGTCTTTCACAGATGTTGTGCAAGGCACAACACACCACTGCCACGTGTCTGACAAACACTGGGTCTTTCAGTGAGCACTTTCCATCCATTATTTTCCACCGCCCCTTCAATCGGCCAAATGCCTGCCCTACTACCCTCCTCCTGCGTATCAGGCTGTTGTTGAAACTGCGTCTGTAGGAAGGTGGGCCTACCTCATACCTCTTCATGCATGTTGATGAAAGGAGAAGGCAGAGTCTGCTACAATAAATGGCTTCACATTCACCCCTGCAATTATTCTTGGAGAATGTGCAAGCCACTTGCCACTTGCAATTTTCTGAAACAGAAGACTATGCCGATAAGTGTAAGCGTTAACATAGGTGAAAATTCCTCTGGCATCCACACAGGCTAACAATGTAATGACTACAAACTTCTTGTAGCAGAAGTATGTATCCTCAAATCTGTAGGCTTTTTCATGGCCATGAATGTGCCATCCAAGGCTCCAGCACAGCATGGCAACCCACACACAGCTTCAAAATCCACCATCACCCGATCCAACTCATGCCCAGTAGGGAACAGAATGACCTCAGGAACAAGCCTCTCCCGAAGAATGGTGAAGCCTTCATGAACTATTGTTGCTACTGTTGACTTCCTCGGTAGCCATTATGCTTTGTTCACTAGTGATAGGTGTGAACAGTACCTTCACATTACATAACATTGCCGTGAATGTGACCATCGCCGTCACCGCCATTTTAACCGTAGTGTGAATACTGCCTTATTCACATAACCGTATCCTTTTACTCCAGAAGGTGTTAACTTCAAAATGCATATAAATGCAACCAGTAATGAATATTCAAATATTCGTTACCATTTACTGGAAGCAACAATTGATTTTGATTTATGATATTCAATTGATCTCGATTTATGTTATTCAATTGACACTCAATGTAAACGACAGCCAATAGCTAATGCAATATATTTGGAAGTGCTGTCATGGAAGCACTGGAGCATAGAAGCACTCCTAAAGCTGCTTCTAGGTTAGTAGTAACAATAGTAGCATATTAGAACATCCTGTGTACTCACTCCTGCAGGTATTAACCCTGTCCATGGCCAGCTAGTGGATGGCTTGCAGGCTCTGCTGACATGGCTCTCAGCATGGGCCCATGACAAGGTGTGTCAGTGAGTAGGACAAGTTGTTACACCAGCTTTGGCTACTGGTATTATTTTAGCTTTGTGCCCCTTTGACATGCTCTTGTCTTGGTTTTACAGAAACACTCTTCCGAGATTCCACTGTCAATCAAGCCATTCACGTTATTGAAGTCCATGGCAGCTGCCATTGCCACTGCTGAAGTATGTCTGTAGCATGCCAGTAGCCATACTGCGTAGGAATTTGTGTAGTAGTAATCTCGTGCAGCCATAGTTATATTCCTAGTAGCACATCCTTGCTCTTTTTACTTTGATTGTCATGAAGAACCAAGCAACTTGCAGTACATATATATTTACATACATAATACGCAAATTTTTGCATCTGTTTGTTGTGTGTTAGTCTCCCTCTGCTACTCTACATTAGTCTTAGACGTACTGATAAACTGCACCTAGCCCGCTTCCTTTCTCCAGGATCGGCTTGGGGTAAAAGCAGATAAGCAGGAAGCCAAATGGTCTACTTTTGACCCAGGCTCCTCAGGCCCACTGAAATTGAAGCTGAAGAAGGCCATAGTGCCAGGGTGAGTGTTTTTGTATAGCACTGTGAGCACCATGGTTTGAATTTGTCTAGAATCAATAGCGAAATTGCTGAGTGAGGAGTCCAAAATAATTGGTACTCCTTTGGGGTCTGAAGATAACACTATGAATCACATAAGTGCCAAAGCTACGGTACGGGACACAGAAAACTTACCTTTTTCCGCAGACACGCCGCATAGGTTTTCCGAAGGTAGCCGCGCGGCAATACGCGGACGCCTGTGCGGCAATGCGCGGATCACCAGCGCGGCATTCTGCGGATCGTCTGCGCGGCAATGCGCGGACGTTCCGCGGATCTATACAATGCGGAAGAGGTCCTGGAATGAACGCGTAAGCGTACGCACTCGATTGAAGACGGGTATTGGCTGCTGAAGCAGTATCCTTGCAGTCACGCTACCGCTGAGGGGCTCTCTCCACTGGTCAGCCATTTTGTCATTCGTACAAGTCGACGTTTCACGTTTCAGGTCATTCGGCGCCGCTTATGACGGAAGTGTGTTGCGAATGTACGTAAAGGCACTGTACAGCTACGTACATACGTACCTGCTGTGTTTCGTTTTCCGCAAGAATCCGCGCAGAATTCCTGCCTCCATAGATTCTTCCACGCGGAATCTTGCGGAAAATCACAGTGGAATCGTGCGGAAAATCCGAGCGCATCCGCGTGGATTTCCGCGTCCGCCTGCACCGGAAAGTCGAGGAATTCGTCGGAAAAATGTAAGTTATCCGTGTCAAGTACCGTATATGAGAGAGATGTTACAGATTATATAAAGAAGAACACTTTAATTTGTGTGCAATTTCACACTTTGAGCGTTATTTTCTCGAAAATGGCTATCACTACATTCTGTTTTCTTGATGGAAGCTGTTCTCCCCTTCCCTTACAATATTATGACACACCCTGTTACTGAAAGTTTTACACCATTTGGCATTTCCATTCAGCTACACCTAGCGCATCTTCCCTACATCTGCTGTTGCTGAGTATATGAGTATGTGACTTAAATAATATGGCTTGGAACCGCTAGGGGGCAGCTATGCCGGCAAGTGCACAGAAACGCTTGTGTCTTGTGAGGTCACCTCTCCTGCGAAAGGATCTCTCATATGCACAGACATGGTCTGTATCTCCACTAGTGGGTGCAGCTCCTGAAGACCAACCCTGACTGAAGTCCCAACCTGACACATGCCTGCCTGTCTGTGCTATATCATAGCACAGGACAGACAAGCAGACACACACACACAGACGCACACACACACAATTGCGCACTGATGCAGCAGCTGCAAACACACTTAGCAAGCAAGGACATAGACCTAACAAATAATTTTGTCTAACTTATAATCCTAGTAACGGCCTAAAATTTAATATCCTACCAAACACCTATCCATCAAGTGCCTGAACATTACTTAATTATTTACATTATTTATTGTATCTTCACCCTACTATTTTGCTACTTGCACTGTATTGAGTATGTATGTATATGAGTCATGTGAATATAGGATTATATGAGAAACTATGGAAGGTGTTAGAGGAGTATGAAGTGAAAGGTAGTGTGAAGGGTAGGTAATGAAAGTGTAGGGCAATCTATGCACTGTATGACGGTGGCATGGCATTGCGAAGATTATTTAGATAGATTAGAGATGATGGAATAGAGATTCATTACCATGTCTAGCTCATATGAAAAAGGGAAGGAACAAATGCCAAGTGACATACAGAGTTCATTTGTTCCATTATTTGTATTTATGTATATATATATATATATATATATATCTCCTGGATAATATCAGACAGCACGGTAGTGCTGTCTATGTAGGGATGGTGGTGGTTGTTTGTATACCGTAATACAATGGAAAACCGCCGCTAGCGTTCTACAGAGACAAGCATCGGCGAATGGAACAGGCGAGTAGAATGTGTGCGCTGTACACAAACGAACGCTAACCGTTGTTCCAAGTGAAAAGGCGCCAGCGCGTAGAAAACGTCCTTGGCAGTTTTCGGATTTCGTCTTTTTCTTCTTCTTCTTCTTCTTCCAATTCTTCTTCTTCTCCACGCACTGTAGCTCACGAACTCTAAGGGGTGTGGTCTTAGCTTTAACACAGTATCACGCGGGTTTCCGTCCACTGTATTCTTTTGTACATTAGAGAGTGCCGCGATGCAACATGTAAATGACAATTTTCCCAGCTTCTCTGACGACGCTTATCTGTAAGACGCCATTTGCAATGACGTCACACAATGGCCGCCCGCTCCCTAGTCTCGTACCCAGCCCCAACTTCCGCAAACATGGCTGACGCCGCGGAAGGTTGGGTCTGGGGACTATGTACATAATCCTTGGCGGTGATTGCGCAATATCACATGATGGGCACATGCTTCCATATCGCGTTTATATGGCAGCCCAAGACTATATATCGCGATGCTCCTTCTGTGCACAGCCTCCTAGCGATACGGAGACAAGAAGACGCAATCTATCTTCCCTTCTGCGCGGTGGTAGCATAGTTGGAAGCTTCGTGAGGACGGTTTGGCCTGCATTGTGACACCAGTTGACAGTGAGTACGCAAACTGCGTACGCTTGCCGACGGTGCTTTCAAGATTTGGACACCGGCTCAAAGCGGCTTGAAGCGCTAAGTCAATCCATTTCTAAGCTGGAAGGATCATTTTCGAGCTCTGAGTGCTATCCTTTGGCAGTTAGGACAACGACAATTTTTACCCAACCATTCGATTCGTATCCCAAGTCCCTAGCGATGACTCTCTGTATGCGCAATGGCTCGACCGTTAGCTTGACCCAAAGGAAGCTCCATCTCCGTCGTTCGCACCCAACGCACGAGCATGTGACCGACATGTGATTTGCTCATTATTATTCACGTATCTGCAATCTGATTGGAGGCCGGGGATCGCCGGACTCCGCCAAGAAAACTGCACATAGTCCCCAGACCCACCTTCCGTGCCTTATAAAATGGCGGCCGGAAGTGGGGCTGGGTACGAGACTACCCGCTCCCAAACAAAGATGCCGCCATTTGCAATGATATTTCTCGACCGACTGGTTGTGTCTCGATACGCAGTTTCTCCTCTTTGACCTTTCCTGCGCATCAGGCGGCCACATTTACCGCAATTATGGTAAGCCTACACTTTCGGTTACCTTCGCGGTATTTCTTCGCCTTCAGCTCTGTATTCTATAGCTACTATTCTATGTGTTTCTGTTCCTTGTTATATGACGCCCTGTGGCTAGGGCGAGATACTCTGTGGCCGGAGCAATTCACTCTGTGGCTGGGGTTGGGGCGAGATGCTCTGTGGCCGCGGCAATTCACAAAAAGCCGCCACACCTCTTCCTGCTTGTTGTGCAACGCAAACACTGAGGCCAGAGGTTGCTACGCGAAGCGAGACTACATGTATGGTAGCGATTAGATAGGAGTGGTATAGCTGGCAGACAAGACAGAGTGCATGACATTACGCTTATGCATAGATAGCACAGTAGTGCTGTCTATTAGGGCTGGTGATGCTTGTTTGTATACCGTAATAATGGATAACCGCTGCTAGCATTCTGGCTACAGAGTGAAGCATCAGCGAATGGAACAAGCGAGTATAAAGTGCGGGCTGTACACAAACAAATGCTAATCATTCTTCCAAGTGTAAAGGCTCAAGCGCGTAGAAAACCTCCTTGGCATTTTTTGGATTTCGTCCTTTTCTTCCAATTCTTCTTCACACGCTGTAGCTCACGAACTCTAAGGGGTAGTTTCACCACAGAATTACGCGGATTTCTACTCACTGTACTCTTTTGTACATTAGAAATCACAGCCCAAACCATAGATAGAGTATAACATCTATGCCCACACAAACTGCCACCTTGTACATTCAGTATGTTGCCAATGACAGCTGGGAGTAGGGAGCAAACCATCCACAGGTTTACATCGCTAATTTCTTTGGTCAGGCTGCATTCATTTCAATTCATTTTCCGGCGCATGACAGTGCTCTGAATGTATATATGGATCTTAACAATTAAAACAAAAACCCTCCAATGGGCCTCGCTCATCCATGCTAACTATGTGCCTGTATGCCTGCTACTACTTCCATAAGCATTCAACATGCCCATGTACAGTTTACACTCCATAAAAACTTTAGAAACAAGGCGAATAAAAAGGTTTCCTGCAAAAACGCCTGGGGGACTTTAATAGGTGCATCCAACTGCTAGCGCTGTTGACCACTGTCACTTCATCTAGGATGGAGGCCAGCTTCCTCGGCGATTGGTCTCGAGAGGCGCGCAGAAGCCTCTTCAAGAGCCTCACATACGGGAGCGTTGAGAAATCATCCATAGGAGGTGGTGTTTGAGTGCCCGTTTGTCGAGGAGCGTCGGCGGAGGAGGTGTCATGTGGGAGTGGTGGAGAGCCTGGTTCCAGGCAGCGCTGGCCCACAGGGCTGTGTACACGTACTGCGCCGTCCTTTCTATATATTTTACCCCGCTGTCATGCAACCTGCATGTTAATGGTGGGGCATTTTTGCATATAAGTGCGATTTCTTGACTAGTTACAGTATATACCCCGTGAAAACTGACACAGAATGTGAATCAGTAGTCCGATTGCGTATTGATGTCATCGATGACATCATTGCAAATAGCAATGGCCACAGAGAGTGTTCTTAGTACTATGGATATGGCTGCAATGTACCGGCTTTCCGAGGATGACGTTCCTGACGCTACCATTAGTGGAATATCACCAGATGATTTGAATATAGAGCAGCTGAAACGGTGGCTGTCATGTTGAGGTGCTCTTAGGTCTGGCAGAAGACTGAGCTTGTTCAACGATAAGGTTATGGGTGGGCAACACAGCAC
Source organism: Aplysina aerophoba (assembly GCA_949841015.1). Classification (NCBI taxonomy): domain Eukaryota; kingdom Metazoa; phylum Porifera; class Demospongiae; order Verongiida; family Aplysinidae; genus Aplysina; species Aplysina aerophoba. Next base: position 2,865,358 of record OX465049.1, on the reverse strand, counting down.
CACCTTTTGCCTGCATACGCTAGAACATTTTTGATAGACCAAGTGATTCTGGTGAAATTCCAGTGCGTGCATGGAACCCTCAACCTAGTCTCGTATAGCCAGACTGGAGGCTTTGCTTTGTCCTGCCGAAAGCAGTCTCACTACGCTAGACTCCCCCATATCTTAGCAGGGAAAAGGCTCGCCCTTTGCCATCGATCATCAAGTATGCAAGGACTCCTAACGTGGCAGTCCATTTTAATTATAGTTTCTTTCTTCGTACGAGCCCATCCTTAGCTGTCTTTAGTTATATGCCAAAAAAAACAGAATAATGAATGGTTACTAAAGGTAATAACTCGAATACCATCTCAATCTTTTCTGAACACAGTTCTGTGCTGTGACAATGTACATGAGCACACTGTTTTCTTCTCATGTGCATTCAGGGCGAAGGAGTATGTTGAGATGGGTTTAGATCAGAATATCATTAGCCATTGTTAACAGATAATGCAGAGCAGTCAGTGTCTACTGAGGAGAGTGCTGCAAGTAACTCTGGGAGCATGTGCCTACTATCGTACCATGGCTTGGGATAAGGGTATAGATTTTTAAGGATGGTCATGTGCAAGGAATTCAATACCATTCGTTGCTTGATAGTCCTGGGCTGTGTTATGTCCGTGCCAAAGTATTCAACGTATTTAATCAGGTTATGGCTGACTGCAAGTGGTTATGCATATTTGGTTGCCCTGCTGGTTTGGTGGGTTGTTGCAACCACATTGCAGCACTGCTATTTGCACTGGAGGAATTTGTACAGCTTGGTATACAAGAATAGAGTAAACTTTCATGCACAAGTCGACTCCAACAATGGAACTGTCCTCGGTGCAGACGTGTTGCACCATGTAGGTTTGTCGATGTTGCAAGTCTAAAAGAAGAGTATGGGAAGCAAAAGCATGTGACTGGTATATGATCCTCACTTGCTAGATCTGCAGCTTCCAAGGCTAGATGGGAAAGCTGCACTTTTGGTGGCTCTTCAGAAAGAGCATGAAGGTCAGCTGAAATTGGACACAAGTGGCAATGTGAAGAAGTATGGCTCGTTGTGCCATTTGTCCACCTTTTCCCAGGACACCTATATAGGCAATTTCTTGAATTTCACATACATTAAGGTAATCCATGTTATAAAGACTCTACTGATGGTTGAAGGATTTACGTAAAAGCAATCTGCAAGGTCTTCTACATTCAACCCCATTCACAGCCAAACCATTATCATGAAGAAAAGGTCTACAAGGGGAAGCTTGGGGCCTGACTTCTTAGTAGTCCTTTCGCCGATACTGGTTCGTTTCCCTTGCCATGTTCTCATTTCTGTTACCAACTGTACAAGAAAACCGTAGCATACCATAAGCATTCCATATGTAACAAAACCAGTATAGTGTCGTATCTTCCTGTCATCGCCTTTAAAGCGGTCAATGCCTGACCTTTTCCTCCTCCAATTGGTGCTGCAAAGCTTTCATTTTTGCTTGCTTGGCATCTTTTCTTACTGCAGAGAGTCTACATCAAACTGCAATGACTCCACAGCATGCTGTTGTCACTACACACAGTCACAGTGCTTGTGTTACCCACCTGCACAGGCGTCAACATCACCCTGCTCACCAACAGCATCCTGACTAGCTTCCCCGGTGTTCTCTCCACCATTAGCCATGCCATCCACTTTTCTCTTCTGCTTAGGCTGCAGTGCATCATGAGCGGTAGGTGCCTTTCACTTGCTAGATGTAGGTTGCAGTAGCTCAGGGAAGCATTCGAACACAGTTGGCACAGCATCAACTCTCAGCATCTGATTTCTCCGCGTTGTCTTACGCTGCCTCTTCCTTCCTGCCTCATGGTAGGACTGCTGTGTAAAGTGCAGACTGCACACACGAGTAGAGTTATTGATCGTCCAAGCTCCCTTGCATTCATCCCCACTTGTGAAAGAACACACCGACGGCGGTCTTGCTGTTGGTTGTACATCCATGTACAGCGCAGTGGTGCGGCATGGGAACAACTTGTGCAAAGACAGGTTCTGGCTGAAATCCTGATTTGCTTTCCTTCCACAGGCAACGAATAAGGCTTCAGCATAGAACTGTTTACGTTCGGAACACCCTTTACGACCATCTACTGCATGATATCATTGTTACCATATTTAGAATATGCAATGGGTCTGTTGGTCACCTTTTGCTCTGAAGCATGCCTACATTTACAACTACACAAGCTCATCCACTGATCAGTTGAACTGCAATCATTTAGATAATTTAATCAATCAAAAGACATACAAAGACTCTTCTATGCATGGTGAGCCAAAAACAGGACAAACTTGCAATACTTAGCTAATAGTCAGTGAAAAAGCTAGAAAGCCTGATATCCAACTACGCCAGTGAATTGTCCAACTCTGCCAGCAAAGGTGGAGGTGATACACCAATAGCTCTTATTCAGAACGTTTATAGGCTCTTCCGCAGCTGCCGCACAACTGTGTCAGAGAAACTCTGCTAAGGGCGCCTGAATGGAGATTGTTCGGGGGAGGTGGGGTAGGACTGTAATCAGTGTGACAGGTAACGGTGGCTAATGTTCATGACTCCATCAGAATGAAAATGATCATTCTTCTTGTTCTCATCACAAGAACTACATTCATATCCAGTTCCTGCTTGATCGCCATGACTATATTCTGGATTGATAGCAGACTGAATAAGCTACAGCACCAGGCTCCAACGTGTAAGACCCCTTTTACATGGAGAAATCTGGACTGAATCCGGATCGAATTTAATCTGGATTGATGGGATTCCCTGTGCAGTAAATCTGAGAACGTTAAACTGCGTCAGCAAGATGGCGTACGAGCTGAGAATCGTCCTTCTGTCGGCTTTTATAGTGTGCATGCAGTGGTTTCTAAGACAACAACGACTTTGACAGCAAATAATGTTGGAGATTCAGCATCTGAGGTCGGCCATTGAGAGAGAATGGGATACTTATTGTCTGGTGCGGCAACGACGTCGGCGGATCAGGATGTCACACACCGTCTTTGTGGTATCTTGGCACTTTAAGAGGAGCGCACTTTCGTCTAGACAGGTATGGATGAAGGAAAGGGATTCTTCTTTTCTTGAAAGAGCAATCAGTTGTTGGAGTGAGGAGGAATTCAAGGAAAATTTTTGAGTAAGTCGTGAGACTTTCACCTGCCTATGTTCTGCCCTGAAACCACGTCTTCAAAGGCACTATATTGTTTGCAGGCCCTTGTCTGTTGAGCATCGCGTGGCCATTACCGTGTGGATGCTAGGTACCAACATCAAATATCGATCCATAGGGCACCTTTTTGGGGTTAGGCTCTCTTCGGTTTCTGTTTCGGTAAGGGAAGTTTGTGAGGCTATTGTAGACATCCTACTGCCTCGTTATATCAAGGTACCATCTGGTGATCGTCTTCGCGATGTAGTAGATGGCTTTGATTGTAAGTGGGGATTTCCTCAATGTGTTGGTGCCATTGATGGCACACACATCCTTATGTCACCTACAAAGAACGCTTTGGATTATTTCAACGGAAAAGGTCACCACTTTGTAGTCATGCTAGCCTTGGTATCATGCGACTACACATTCATGAACATCTATGTTGGTTGGCCTGGAAGTATACATGATGCCCGTGTGTTGACTAATTCCAAGCTGTTCCAAGAGGCAGAACCCTTCACCCCAACACCACCAAGTCCATAAATGGGGTCAATGTGCCACTTCTTATTCTAAGAGATCCTACCTACCCCATGCTACCATGGCTTATGAAGCCATATAATGATAATGGGCGACTAACTGCCAAGCAGCTGAGGTTCAACTTCAGGCTGAGTCGAGCACGCATGGTTGTCGAATGTGCATTTGGCAGGCTGACTGTGCATGCCGCTCAGTCACTGTCTTGCAAAGCTGCAGGATCTTCCATGCTGGGATTCTGCGAACTGTATGGAAGATACCCTGGATAAGGGGCTGGTGTCAGTGTTGTTGTGCAGATGGAGTTGGCAACGAGTGCATCGAATGTAAAGACATCTGAGGTTGGACAGGCATTTGAGGCTGCACTGGTGGCATCATCATCAACATCTGCTGCATCAAAGACATAAATCTCTCCTCTCGCTGTTCCTGTCGTTCAAGGTACTCCTCTTGCTTTTTAAACTGCTCTTCTTGTGTAATCATACTCTGCTCATGCATCTTCTCCTGCTTCTCTTCTGCTCCTTGATGAGCTTTCATCATGGCCTCAAACAAACTTGTGGTGGTCTTGTCTGCTTTCTCCATCTTCGTCAGTTTCCTCTTCTTCCTTGATGGTCCCACAGATGCCAAGTTGGATGATGTGCTAGTGCTTGTGATGGAAGTGGACGGTGTGCTAGGCCTTGCAGGAGTTGATGAACGCATAGTAGCATTAGATGTACTGTTCACCTGATGGGGTGTTGTAGTCCCAGAAGTAGGTGCTGTAGTGGTAAGGCCAGTGTCCCTTGGAGTGGAGGCTGCTGTTGTGATGTCAGACACTTCATATGGTGTACATTCTGGCCTTGTTTGTGGTTCTTCCTCATTGCAAGCAGGAGACAGTACCAGAGGACTAGGAGAAAGTGGTGTTAAGGCCAGGGTATCGCTACTGTCTCGTGGTTCAGTGGTAGGAGTATCACTCCTCCTTGCTGGAGACACAGAACTTTCCAGAAGTGTGGGTGGATTAACAACTGCTCTCCTCTTTATCACAGCATGCAGTTCAAAAAACCACTTAAAATTCACAAAGATATCATCTTCGTCGCCGCTTTCTATCCCAACACCGCTCTTCCGCAGCTTGTCAATTTTATCCTTGTACTGCTTCTTCAGCTGTTTTATCTTTGTGTCTACTTGCACCGGTGTGCAATCGAAATTTCTCTTCTTCAGCTCTTCAGCCAGCTTCCTCCATATCGGAGCCTTCCTATACATGCCTAACAATTCGCGCTGAATTGCCACATCGTTCCACAGGGCCAGCAAACACTGAACTTCCTCGTCGCTCCACACTCGTCTGTGATCTGCCATTTTGTTGCCGAGGTTAATTCAGATTGAGACCACCTTCGGAGGTGGTCTCAATCTGGATTTTTAATCTAGATTAACGTGCTCATGTAAACGCACTAATCCAGATTCAATCTGGATTCAATCTGGATTAAAAGTTCCATGTTAAAGGGGTCTAAGCCTGGAATTTGTCCGCATCCGGTTTAACCACTCCTAGGAATGATGATTGATTCTGAAGGTGAATGGACTCCCAAGCAGGTACACTTGGAATACTTCAATCCCCAGGTGGATCACAATGTACTCCTTCTCAACGGTCACTCCAATATCTCCATTAATTTGTGCAGTATACTCAATTTTTGTGCTTCTGGGTGAGGCAGTCACTAAAGATTTGGTTTCTGACAATCCTCCCAGCTCCACTGGCGCAGGCTCATACTTAGCCAGAGTCAGAATGGTCATCCTCCAAGGCTATGAACATCCTGTTCGGGATGTGCCATTCCGGAAGAAGATTGACATGAAGTACTTGCTTCCGCCTTCACTTGTCATTCATGCCAACTTCGTAATTCACTCATCCCACCTTCTGCACAATCTTGCAGTTTTGTAGCTGAGGTAGGAAGCGGTACCAGTACTTCTGTCCCCAGCTCAAACTCTCAGGACCTACTACTTCGCCTGGCTTTGCATCTGGTTCTGCTGCGCCAACTTCCCTGTCTTCTGATTGAAGTATTGAAGAAAGGCATACTGCTACTTATACTATGAACCCAAGGGATCCTTTCTTCTATGTGCAGAGTCCAGCGTCTTCCTGTTCCGCACACAACTCGAGCTAAGTTTTTATCCGCCATTTTATCAAACTGGTGACATTCTTCTTTGTATTTTGTAATTGCTTTGTATAACTCTGTACAACTAACCTTTGTCTAGCTTGTAACTCCATTTGTGTTGGACCTATGTCGCTGTAACTGCACTAATGATGAGTCGCTGATACATAGCTAGACAAGCAACATGCATATGAATTGTGAACGAAATCGAGTGTAATTACTAAAGGCCACTATGGTGGCTTGTGCACACAAGGGGTCGCGATGATCTGAGGCCTCGGTCCTTTGAATAGGATCTTCTTTGATGCATGTGAGATATGCATAGGCGTCGAGTTAACACATCAGTTGTACAATTGCTTGACGTTCACTTTCATGACATGTATGACATAACAAGCCAAAATGACTGCAGAATTCTAGAAGCTCTACTTGGGGGTGTTTAGTTGATTTTTGTGCAAGAAACAAAGGGAGAAATTGCTATCTTAAACGAGCATAAGGCGGACGAAAGCAAATAGATGTGAAAGGCAATGAACTTGTGGGTGTGAAACTGGAGTCATTTGTAGACTTTCATCCAACTAAATGCTGTCCGTGTGTTGCTACTATAGCTTAATCTCATTGTACAATTACTAGCTACATCTTCGTACCTCTGAAACCTGTGTGATCGTGATTCAATCACTCCCATTTTTACACAATATTCAGTAACATGCAAGTTTTAAGCTAGAAAATAGCAGTTTGTTGGTGCTGACAGAAAATTGCCATGTGGCCTGTGGGTGAGAGATATGTAGCAAATAGAAGCTGATTCAGTAAAAAAAATATGATTTAGGAATTTATTTTGCGTTGCAATTTTGTACTGAACCCTTTCTGTTATAAGTTATAAGCTGTGGATGCTGTCTCTGGAAGTGCTATTTAGTTTTCTTCCAACTCAGTAATAGACCATAGAACGTCCAATACAAATTCACAACATGGATAAAATACAACAGATGAATTGCTATCAATCTATGCTCTTTACTTAGTTAGCAATCCTTGTATCTGCAATGTGAGTAGTGGAATTTAATAACTGTATTCTGTATGCTGGCCCCTGTCAGCCCAATGACACCGACAGACTGGATTGTGTTCCACTGACGAAACAATTACAGTGGAATCTCATTACAGTTGCTTTTTGGGTGGTAACAGTGCCGTTTTCTGCATTCTTCAAGACACCAGGATGACATGGTGTAGAGGACAGGACAACTGGCGAAAGAGATTGAGTATACGGTGAGAACAGAAATCAATGTTGTGCAGGAAAACTGAATGGTAAGTTGGTGGTGCTTTCTTGCGTCAAGGTCACCAATGTGTAGAAGCAATTCTTCGGCGTAATTCCCAAGGATGACCTCAACACCAACAAATGGTATGACACAATGGGCCAGGACAATATTTCACTCCTCCATGCCCAAGCACTGTCTATACCTATCGCCTCGAAGAAGTACATGCACTCTCCCAAACCAAAAACTGTCACATGAGGCAATCAGTAAATGTAAATATCACAGGAACTGTTATGGTGTTCATACACCAGAGCGTGTCTTGATATCCAGCAATTTTGTCTTTGTGATGTCACATGTATGTGTGTTACATTGAGCCTTTGCACAATTGATATATTAACTCAATTCCTATGCATTTCATGGATTTTCGTATATGTGTAGGTTGTTTGGTACACCATTGGGGCAGTCCCTAGACATTTTTAGCATGTTATGTAGATATTTTAATGCCACTTCAGACTTGTTTATTTTCTTAAAGACCCAGAAAGAGGCAGAGAAAAGTAACAACACTGAGTTTAGAAGACCCTGATGAAGTCGTTGGTGAGGAAGTTGGAGACTTCGGTGAGGGAATACACTTTGCCTTTACTACATGATTGTTTAGAGGAATTTATGCAATCCTTGTCTTCGCAGTGTGACAGGTGGAATTTAATAACTGTATTATGTGCCTGTCAGCCCAATGACAATTACAGAGAATGATGAGGGTGTAACAGTGCATTGGAGTGTGTTTCACTGACCAAAACAATTACAGTGGAATCTCATTACAGTTGCTTTAAGGTTGCTGCATTCTTCAATGTATTCGTGGCAAAGTGCGTGATTCATGGGAATAATCTTCAAATAATGCAACACATACACAGTACATATACTCATTGCATCTGTGACAAAAAATGTTTCTGTTCAAAGAGAGACATCAGCATAGCCGTAAAGGAGGAAATGCTGGCATTTACCAGAGCCATTTTGTACAAGTTCACTAACTATACAATATGAAGAAAGTGTCAATTGGAAAAAAAGAACTACGACCTGGCACCCAAACTCATGGCCTACAACTCAAACACGGAGTTTATTTGCAAACTCCTCAAATTATGGCAGAAAAAATTACCAATCTCTCGGCTTTGAGTTTGACAGCTGTACACATTTTCTGCCCAAGAGGACAAGCAATGGCAACCCAAAAGTATCTTTGTGCTATAGAAATAAACATGTCCCCAGTATGAATGTTTCTGATGCAATATTGTCTGCACTTACTATTTAAGTTTCACGTAATTGTACCACAATAGTCTCACATGTTGTATTTTTCTGTAGCATGAAGCTATACAAACAATGCAATATGAAATAGTCTGAACCAGCCCTTTACAATGCCCTCAGCATGGAGATGAACCTACTCACTATGAATTCACTAAGGGGGAGGAGGGCTATGATGCATCTCAGGCCTGGATTCTTGCCTCTGGCAGTAGGGTAGGGAGGTCCACTGCATATAACACAGCACTGTGAAAATGAATTGATTTTCAGGTTCATGCACATATTACATAATTTGAATCTCATAGGACGCTCTATCCATCTCCGCCTAAGGGCTCAGCACCATAACAAGAGTGACTAGGTTTACTTTACCAGTACTTTAGTACACAAAAGCGCAGTGGCCCATGGCCTTTGCTTCAGGAAGTTAATCTTACACTTGAAGCGTAAGTGGACATCATGCCAGAACAGATCGATTTTTACCTGGTGACCATAAAAGGACAAACAATTTTACAGTCGTTGGAATGGCCAGCCTAGTGAAGTCACCCATCCACCCATGGCCACACAGTGCAATGATTGTGACCTAGGTCATTAGATCGCGTGGCTGAAACTCTGCAGTAAAGCGTAGGTTCAGTTTTTACCTCCTTGTCCAACTTCTTTCAGCAACTTTCACAAGTCAAACTGGCTTGCGAACGCTCACTGACAACACACAGAGAATAGCGGTGCTATCGACATTCGCCTAATGCTCATGGGCTTGTGCACATGCTAGCTGCCTGCTGACTGTACCATCATTTCACAGCTCAAGCCTAAGGCATGAGTCCTAAATGGTGTAACTCATCGTGGCATTGCAGCCCACCTGTGGTCACACATAAGGCGATGGGAGATAAAGGATCATTACTGGAGCCAATAGCTCATGTGACTGAAACTACACAGTAGAGTGTAGTCCCAAGTTCAAACACGGTCTTGGCTTTTCTTTTGTCACCACTTCTTTTAAGCTGTGAAGTCAGCAACATTCACCAATCTCACCAGCTTGTCACTAACAACACCCTATGTACTTGTATGTGTGGGGTAAACTCATATCCTCCAACCATAAAAGGATTAATATATAAGCAAGGAGTCCTATACACAAATATATGTTTGTCATTCTGCCATGCTGACTACAGTGTACCTCGATTTGAAAGATGAAGACATGTGCATTGATGACACTGATGAACTGTGGACACCCAGAGGTAAGTCACATACTTAACTGTGGACATTGTTTAGTTGTCTCTTCTAATACACATCTCATATATAATATGTATATGTCATACTCTTCCCAAACCTCCCTGTAAATGACCAGGTGGTGCTGCACGAGGTACTTCAATAACTTCAGGCACTTGCACAGCAAAGAAGAACAATCAAAAGGTGGTGATGAAGAAGGTAGTGGCAGCCAATGCAGCGAAGCTGGTCAGGATCTCCCAAGAGTCACCAAGTTCTGCAGGACCTCAGAAGCTATCATCACAGCCTGGGAAAGTGCTGCCTGTGTCCTCTGGAGGTGCGCTGGTGGCATCAGTGTCTTCTGGAAGTGATACACGCTCTATGTATTGCACTAGACAGGAGAGGGCTAAAGGTGAGAGGTATGCAGTGCTACACCAAACAGTATATGTAAGGTAATGTCATAGCATTTATTTTGGAAGATGACAAAGGTGGCCATATAATCTCTGTAAAACATACAAGGTTTTGCATGACCAACATGGACTCAATGTACAGTGACAAGAGTAGCTATATAACTACTGTGTGTGATTTGGAACAGCTGTATTGATTTGTTAGCCATAGTAGTGTTATACTTTGCACAGATTAGAGCTAGCACATGTAACCACTAGTTTGCAAATAATTTGGTTTGAAGGACACTGGCATCCATCAGGTTTTGTGAAAGATTACTTTAAGCCTTCAAGTTGTATGTATCTCTGAAAACTTCTGTGTGGCTAGGTATTGTCGTCATGGCGAAATCTCTGGTACTACACTAGCCGGGCTAAAATTGGACAGATGGATCTTGTCATCTTGTCACAAGATCCATCTGTCCAATTTTAGCCCGGCTAGTATAGTACCAGAGATTTCGCCATGAAGTTGTATGTATGTCTGCAGCATTGAACTATTCTGTCATTTCTACTGACTTACTGTGCAGCTACAGCAGCAGCTATTTCTGCTACAGTGGCACAGCAGAAGATCATGACAAAGCCCACAAGCACGAAGCAAAGGCTTGGGAAGATCTTAGGACTAGACAAGGCACGAAGATTTTCTAAAAAGTGACTTCAGCTAACAATTATCTCTTACTTTGTGTCTATCTTGTATCCATGAATGTGAAGGTTATGTGATACTTTCAATCAGTACACACTTTCTTCAGGGCCCCTAGATCTCTGTAAGATATTCTGATTATGTCCATATATTTAAAAATGTGAATTCAGCACGTGTTACTTCAAACTTATATATACGTAGCTAGTTATTTCAAGCTAATGCACATTCCTCTGGAATGTCATAATTTGCATGCACATATAGGTATATAATTATATCAAATACACTCAGTTGTGATCCATGTGCATATGGTAATGAACTTAATACATCTCTTGAAGCATAATGATGATACAGTTAATTAACATTGTCATTTTCTGGTGTCTCATAATACAACGTCTCATAATACCCTACATCAACTGTTCAGGAAAATAACAACAACAAATTCAGCCACAATTTTACTTCAACACTTAGACTAATGGATGAGTGTTCCTTGTTCTAACTGTTTATATTCATGTCTCTGTCTCCCTTCCTGTGCAGTGAACTGAAAGGAATATTGTATAGGTCTCATAGTACAAGGGCCTTATATTCCTAACACACCTATATATAAATACCTATACCAATATATATATATATATGTATACACACCTATTACCTTCTATGCATGCATACAATTCAGTTTTGGAAAATTATGCTTGTCAATGCTGAATATATAATATTATGTACAATTGCTTCACTATCACGACGCGACGCACCTTTGCCATTTTCCCCACCCACACTTGAATGTCTTTTTTGCCCATAGATGCTCCGTCATCCTCACTGTACCGGCAGTGGTCGACTTCCAGCTAGATTCGCTCCAAAGAAAGGTAAGCATCGAAATGTGAGATCGATGTACAGGATACAGTAGCACCGACTCAAGGAAACGCCATTTTAATGACGTCATACTAAAACAGGTGATAACCCCATACACTAAATGAGTCGATGACGTGTGTTTCACGTTGTTGGCGGCCATTTTCTTTGGCGGCAATATACCGTAAGCTCTAATTTTCGCGGGATGAAAATTTCGCGAATTGCCGTTTGGAAGGGTATTTCGCGTTTTTTATTTCGCGAATGGCGGCCTGGTTATTTATAATTATTAGTAATATAAATAGTGTATTGTATATAAAGGCAATAATAAAACTCTATATTTATATATGCATAGCCTATACTGAATGTGCAAAGGGCGAAATATTAGCAAGGATATATTTTCGCGCAGGCCGACTAGGCAGTAGCTCAAGAAATTCGCTAAAATAAAGTCCCGCGATAATTAGAGCTTACACAGTAGTGTTTTGAGTTGTTCATGTAATCTTGTTCTATAATTATTGAACTAGGCTCACCAGTGAAAGGAAAGGGAAAGGATTGACATTCAAGTGTTCGTTTGATGCATTGTCGAAGGACTTTGGTCCGCGTGAGATTTGTTCGCCCCGTGTTACTGTGCATGTGAGGTAGCTAGAACTTTTATCGTCAGTGCGTTTTCATCCTGTGTGCACTTACGGGTTTGTGTAGGGAATCGCCTTGAAAGCACTTACCAGTCATGTAACAGGATAGCACAGCTAGGTTACAGCAACTTCGTGCTGGGTTTAGTTGTAAGTTGATCGTGGGCTTTGTTGTAGCTAACCACTTGCTTGTGGATTTTGTGCAACGTGTTGTCCGTAAGCATTACCCTGTCTGGTGGTCTTTATTGTTGGCAATGGGGATTAATCTGCTTGCCTACCCTTTCAGTTGCAGGTGCAATACTATCTAGTGAATTCTAAATTTAAAATTGATTCAGGGTTTTGGTTTAACAACTTGCCTTTGGCCTGTGCTGCAGAGTGTTACCCTTTGGCATCTCCCCATCTGGTGGGCTTTATTAGCTAGCTAGTCTAGCTTGTGTAGCTAGTCTGCTTGGTTCCCTTTCAGTTGTGGGTCCGTTATTGATGGCCGTGTCTGTACAGTACTGACCAGTAGTGTAACAAGTTAGCCTCTGTGGTCTTGGTAAGTTATGGCAAACTTGTGTTGGGTTATATTGTAAGAAGTTGATCTAGGGCTTTGTCATAACAGCTTCCCTGAGCTGTGCTACAGCATGTTACCCTTCGGCATCACCCCATCTGGTGGGCTTTTATTTTGGCATTGGGGTTAATCTGCCTGGTTCCCTTTTAAGTTGTTTGTGCAGTATTACGAGTCAGTTCTAAAGTTTAACGTGTTCATACTGTACTGACCAGCCATGTGACTAGCTAGCCTCTGTGGTCTTGCTAAGTTGTGGCCAACTCATGTTGGGTTTTGTTCTAAGTTGATTTGGAACTTTGTTGCCCTTGGTTCCCCTTTCAGTTGTGGCTGCAGTAGTCAGTTGTAGAGGTGTTTGTACTGTTTACGTTGTCCATGTAACAAGTCGTCATCTGTGGTCTTGCTAAGTTGTTTATCTAGCTGGTCCATTTCTTTGCCTGGTTCTTGTAAATGACTGTTCTGCATGAATGGAAGAGCTTGGTGGCAGCCTTTTTGTCGTGCTGCTGTATGTCCATGCCAGAGTCCTGTATATGAGTAATCGGCTTAGTTTGTGTGCGGGCGTAACCGGCTTGGCAGAATGCTGTAATGGTTGTAATGGTTAAGTGTATGTAGCCAGCAGGTTACCTTGGAGTTTACAGGATGTACACGTACTAATGTTAGAAGTTCAACGTTCACATACAGAAAAGGACAAAGTGATTGAACAACTAAAAGCACAACAAAGGCACATACTGTATATACACGTACATGCCCATACACAATGCACACACCATACAAACATACACCAATGCATACACATACTACAAGTATGTGTATGCATTGGTGTATGCATAAAGTGCATACACCTTGCATGTACTACAATGCATGCACCATGCAATCACGTACACCTATGGTTCTCCCTTTCTCTTTCAGTCTCCCGACAAAGGAGCCCCTCCCACTCCTCCCCCCGCTCTCCTCTTCCTCCCAAAGGCCCTGACAGCATCCAGCTCCAACCAAATCCCAGCTACTGTTCAGTGGAGAGGGGCCATCAGTGACAATCCAATAGCTGCATGCTTGAGTTGATGTATGTATGTATATGCGTTAGTCAGAGAAACAATTCAGTCTTGTATTAAATTCTTTAGTCTGTATCTGAGCTGTTACTTGTGATTGTACAGTATAATGTAATATAAGCTCAATAATGTTACAGCAATAATGCAAAAGAAGCTATAAGGGTACATGTATATATATAATTATGCAGCTGTAGTGATTTAACTCAAATACAAGACCCACTGCTAGTTGATACATACACATACTGCATTGAGACTCCTGTAAGGCTCTGTGGAATGTATATATAGGACTACTAATTAGGGGACAGTCCCTGCTGTACTGTGTAAACAACTTCAAAATGGCTGTTTGGTGTGGTCAGTCCATAGATTCACTCCATCCTGAGTCTGCTCCTCCCTCAGAGTTGTCTAGATGTGTACCTCACCTCTCTCCCACCCCCATCAGGTGCAAGGGGTCACTCAGTCTCCCTGTTGGCTCTCACTGTTATGCTGGCACTGAACTACTCCACTGGAGAAGGTACACTAGAGAGTCAGTTGGCACACTGTGTGCTGTGTGTGTTTGATTATGTGAGTAGTGGTCATAAGTGCATGAGTCGCAGGATACAAATTAGTGTACATTTCTAGTATATATTGGTTCATGATGATGACCTGTGGCTCACACCACTGATGAACAGTTGCCCTCAACAGTAGGAACAATAGCACCACCGAGAGTTTCTACATGAGTGGGTTGTGGCTACCTCCTCCCCTGTGGTCTAGGCTACTCTACTGGAGGTGAAAGCACTAGCTCGTATATGTACGCAGCTACTGAGCTGACACAATGTGCACTGTGTGTGATTCTGTGTAGTTCAACTGTCATTGCTTTGCCTGTGTGCGTGTCATGAGTGATGTCTATCTAGAGAGGGGAAGGGTGACTCTGATCGAGGCCAGTAGGTGGTCTTGTTCTCCCAATAGCGAATCACTATACAAGAACATCAGGAGTGTCAACATAGCTAACATGTATTGAAACTATACATACCCTGAATGTCAGTACTGTAGGTATGCATGTAAGTTTAATTGTATAGATACTGCAATAGTAGCTAGCTAAAATATAGAGAATCCTGTTTGGCGACCCAAACATGTGGCATGAAGTGACCCTTCTATATGTATACGTACATTAGTATGTATACATATACATTTTGTACAAATCTACATGCATAATTGCAAGTAGTGACTTGCGTAGAGAATGTATGGATGTAAGATAAATCACCGCAAGACAAACATTGGATTGGGCTCAAAGCAAGTTGGTTCATGGTTAAATTTGGAATACATCTGCTATATTTGCAGGCACACTAGTGTAAACCTATGGAAATTCTGATAACACGTGTCACTCCTATTGCTGTAGTTGTTAGTCTTACGTTACACCTTTACGTTCATGTGGAAGTATGCCTAACACAGACTGATCTTCACAACAGAGACAAGGGTATGAGCACTATGAGCATGGCAGTCCTGGCTGTACTGGCTACTCCCTGTACACTTATAGGATTTAGCAGTGCTCCACACACTGACTGAGCCATGTAGATCCTGCAAAAAACAGGACAAATACAGGGAAAGTCCTTCTAGGGAAATTCTACAGTCAAGAGTATATTTGTGAAATCAAGTACAACTGCATGCCTGACAAATGTGTCTTACACACCACTGAGCCTCTGTGAAACATTTGACGCAAGGCATACAAGAGCTGCCAGAGGCATCTTCCACAATTGGAAAGTTACGTAGGGAGACTCAAAGCCTTGACAATGACATTCAAGGCATTGTCCTACATGGCAAGATGAAGAGACAGACTAAATCCTGAAGTGGCCATGAAACAGGTTCATATGTACATGTACCCTACAAACAGTACAATGCTAGCAATAAGTATCCACAACTTCTTTCTATTTTATTAAAAATGTTACATAGCAATTGGTCCTGCATAAATTGCTCATTCAGGAATAAGAGTCAATGACATACCAGAGGTTGGCTAAGGACCCCCCGCAACCCTTGAATGGAAGATTAATGCCATGATTCTACATATGAATAAAGCTGGCTCTATCTTTGGAAGCCCTGAATAACACGCTAAGATCATCGGCCAGATTTGTACAAACTGCCTGTGATGCACAAACCTGAAGTCCCTGAACGCCCAATTGTGTCCTTTGTGCACTCCCCAACCTACCAGCATACGAAGGACTAGCCAGAGTCCTGTCACCCCTGGTGGACAATTCTCTTTCACATGTGGAGAATTTCCACCTGTTTTACAGATTTTATCCACATGCAGGGCTTGCAGGAAGATCCTTGCCTCCGGTCTCACTCATCACGAACAACTTACTAGACCAAGCAGTATCAGTGGCCTGGTGGAAACTGTAGGAGGATGAGTAGACTTGGAAAACGTTCCTCCCTGTGCGTGGAGGAGGTAATGGAGCTCCTCATGTTTTGCCTTTCAGCCACCTACTTGGCATTCAGTGGGCCAATGTATCAACAAATCTATGGTACAGTCGTGGTCACCAGAGTCGGTGACAATTACAACCCGATGATGGAGGATGTAGAACAGACAGCCCTGGCAACAATGGAATCCCCTTCTGGAAGTGGTACGTTGACGACATGTGCACTGCACTAACAGTCCACAGATTGCAGAAACTCCTCGGCTGCCTGAACCTGAGTAGAGCCCAGCATTCAGTTCACTGTCAAGGCAGAGTCTGAGGGAAAGCTTCCCTTTCTGGATGTACTGTTGCAGTGAGACACAGACGGAACTGTACACTCGTTGTAAAATTGAATTGAATGCTTCTGGGTGGTTCACAGACTCCAGTGCAGCACAGTCACACTCTAATGATATGCACTGTAGGGATATGCAAGTGATTTGATGTACGTACATATCCCTTCAAAGAGAACCACAGTGCACAAACCACAGTGCATGAGTAGTACGAGTAGAGAACTAACCTCATAGGTCAATAACTCACCCCCAGGTCGATAATTCACCCCCCAGGTCAATAACTCACCCCCAGGTCAGTAACTCACCCCCCAGGTCAATAACACACCCAGGTCAATAACTCGCCCCCCAGGTCAACAACTCACACCCCAGGTCAATAACTCACCCCCAGGTTAATAACTCAACCCCCAGGTCAATAACTCACCCCCCAGGTTAATAACTCACCCCCCAGGTCTGTAACTCACCCCCCAGGTCAATAACTCACCTCCCAGGTCAATAACTATCCCTCAGTACATGTTATTCCAGGTTTACCCATGGAAGCATACTTCATTGTGCAAAAACCACTGTTACTGTGCATGATAAACTAAGCTAAAGGAATCCTTGCACAAATCATTAGTTAATTCTGTCCCTTTGAATACAAAGTTAAACACCATATGTATGTACGTACGTACTTTGCACAATAAATCAACCAATGTACACTTGGATCTCTGCAGAGCTGTGCCCATCATTTGTTTCTTCCCTGGCTGTCACTGGATGGCTGATGATGATGTTCCAGAACAAGCAACTGCAGCCCTGAGGATGCACATTTGCGAAAGCACATTGCAGCTATGGCTAGTGACAGAAGCAACAGAAAACATGTATGCAGTTCAGCTAGACTCAATGCAATGGAAAGTCTTGTGCCATACAGCTTGAAGTAATAAATTGATACACACATCAGGTATTCACCTGAAGGTAGCCCCAGCACAGAGGTGTTCCTTAAGGCTGTGGGTATGTCATCTAAACCTTTGTAGCCAGAAGCCATTTGGCTTTCCTGACTGCTGAAGAAATGACTCCTCTTGGCATACATTTCAACTCCTGCTTGAGGAACCTAATGAGCAGACACAAAAAGGCTTCAACTGCACCAAGACAAACACTAGGCAGCAGGCTTAGCACTTGCTTGCCATTCACCATGAAGTCATCACTGCAGGCAGCATCAATACCCATCACTAAGCGGACCTGCGAAATAAGAATTAAACTTCCGTGCCAGTTGGTTGAATACAATGGCATGGAGGAATGAACTTGCACATACGTTAAGTGTATGTACATAATGTATCTGAAAGTGTGAACAGAAAGTGACCAAGTGACCCCCCCAGACGCTCAGTTTGACCTGGTCCATAATGATATTGTTAGACCCCTTCCTTCTGCAAAAGACAACATGCATTTACTCACTTGTGTTCACACGTTTGCCCTCGGTCATACCATTGCCAGACACTTCCACAGTCAATCGTACAAGCCTTTCATGGGTTGGACAGCTCAATTATTCGGTGTTCCTACAACCCTCATGTCAGATCGGGTGGGGGTGGAGGACAACTTAAGTCAAATGTCTGCAACCACATGACAAACCCTTCCACGTGCTGAGGCAGGATGACAAATTCTACCAGCTGCACAAAAATGGCCTTAGCAGCTCAGTTTTTTTAGACCATCTGAAGCCAGCTTATCCAGAAAAGCTGCATATCCCAGCTAATGCGGTGCAAAAGCCATCACAACCATCAACCGGCGCCTGCAGCTACAGCACATCACCAGTGGTTCAGACTACCCGTTCTGGTCGATGTGTCCGTTAGCCAGAATGTCTACCATTGTGACTGACTGTGGGAGTTGGACAGCTCCAGTGCTTCACTAGGGGAGTATTCGCACTGGTGTTACACAAAGCATTATTGGGATCCTGCATGTTACTAATGCATTGACATACATGCAATACATGACTGGTTTACTGTGTTCTATACCACATTAGGCAATGTCATTGTGTAATCTATAATATAAGCTGTGCTGTTAGTTCATTGAGATTGGAGGGTCTTGAGACCAACTCCATTCATGTGGAGTACAGCAATATCGTATTCTATAGACCCAAGGGAATCCAACTGGAGCACAAGCACGTGAAGCAGTGGCAATGGTGGAGTGTAGACAGAAGGCATTCATTGAAGTGAACAGCAAGCTGAGTAAGCAGCAGATACATAGGTGCAACCTAGAATAACTGTCACCCAGTGCTGTTGAAGAGGAGTAGTATGCCTGACTCGGTTAATTATGATTATGGCCTAATAAAATGACAATCAAGTTCGCAACCACGCTACAAAACCACAGCTACGACACAATTCAGACAGACATTGAGGCTCCCATTAGTTCAGCATAAATAATGCCATGATTACAATTCTCAAAACAAAAGTGGGCAACAGGCGTACATAGCATAGTAAGTATACCTACCACTGATGCCACACTGGTTTCAACTGGCAGTGGATCAATGAGCAAGCCATGCAAATGGGGATACACAACATTGTGATGCTCCCAGATGCTGTGCAGGATCCGTATCATGGCAGCAGCTTGGCATTCTTGGACATTTCCAGGATTAGGGCTACCACTTGACCTAAACCAACCTAAAACAGAACATCTGGCTTTCAAACAAGAGTACAGCTACATACCCTATGTTCAGTACATGAAAAGGACTAAAACTGCACCTTGTTTGATCTGACCACATCAGGAAGAACAGTCAAAAAGTGCCCTTTCTTTAGATCATCTTGCAACAGAGGAACGCAAAAGGTCACAGCTGGAAGGAAAAGATACCCCTACAAAGAAATAGCAATGCATTATAAAATACACTGTATATACTATGAGCAAAAACATTTTCAGCTTACTGTCCCCAGATCCTACCAATCGTGTATCCTTGGTAAGTGATGAAAGAGCCTTGAGAGGTTCTCTAGCGTGATTGCTTGAGATAAGCTCTGGGAAGTATTGTGAGAGCACTTTCTGTTGCTAGCTTCATTGAGTCAACCTGCACCCTAATCCATTCCAAGAGAGCTTCATTGGATCTGCAAACAGATGTTGTGAACAGAATTAACATAATTTGGTAGAGGCTCATTGCTACGGCATAGGTAGGACTGGGCAAATTTTTTAGCAATCACGTAGCAGTGAAGAAACAGATAGAAATGTAGACGTTTCGACCGCGAAGGTCTTCGTCAGTACAATGCATTGTACTGACGAAGACCTTCGCGGTCGAAACGTCTACATTTCTATCTGTTTCTTCACTGCTACGTGATTGCTCAAAAATTTGCCCAGAATTAACATACACAGTTGCCGTGCCTTATCCAAAGCAGCTAATGATAGCAATATACGTACATATGTACACTTCCTTCAAATGACAATGCCCTAAGTTTTTCTAGGTGGCCTACCGGCAGAATAAATTGCTGAGATTTGCAGTTGCCACTATGTCCTTGTATACAGGAGTTGACACAAGGGGGTTAATAGCAGGCTGTGAAGTGTAGAGGAAGAACTGCACTAGAACATCAACCATGGAACATAACTATACTCAAGGGCTCACCTCAAGTAAGCCACACACATCATTTGACCAGGAAAGATCCTTCACTTACATTTCAGATGCCATCTGTCAGTCGCAAAGGTAGACACATATGAGTCCAGAAAAGATCCATACACAAACATGGCTGGAACAAGTAGTGCTTCATCATTGTTCACCTACAAACATACAAATATGCATGTACGTACACACGTAATAAGCACAGTTATCCAAAATACGTACACTGACACATAAAGCATACGTACATACCACGTTGAGGTGCAGGTATACCTGTACCAGAGATGACACACTTGCAACTGCATTCTTCAGGTGTCCATCGCTGTTGAGAGGGGTAGGTATGTATGTATCCAAGGATGTTATTTGCTAGTAAATTTATCCTAAGCTCTTTTGCATGACACATCTCCAGTTCTCACCAACTAGTTTAAAGGCCAAGCCACATGGGAGTCAAGAGTGAGTCAGTAGCCATGCAAGACAGGGAGACCACTCATCCAGCTGCTAGGCTCAATGTACGTACAACGTCATCTCTGATAGCTGATATAGTGTTAGTAGATCATGGACAAGAACGAACTGGAAATACTTGACATTTTCTATCACAACTTATTCAACAAACAGTAGCTGTTCTTTAGCGTGTCTACTGTACTTGCCTGGGAGAAACATTGTACACTTCTTAGGTAATTGAGCCTAAATGCTTCCATGTCATGTTACATTGAACAATAGATCAAACATGTTGCACACTCAGAACAGTAGATGTGTTGCATGTTGTGACAGTAATGATAATATTGCTATGCTGATTAGTTATGTGTGGCACAGTATACAGTTAATTTTTAATTGTTGCTTGTCTGTGTACGCAGACGCAGGTGTATGATACTGCAGTATGAACTTTGGGAGCAAGTTCGAGTTGACCAGGGTGAATGGGTCATGCTGCATGGAATGCTGCATGTACATGAAGATTTGGCAGTACACCTGAATTGTATATAGTGACAAGCAGCTTTTGTAGCTTCATCTTAAAAAAGGTATCCACAACAATTAACAATCTCTGCAATGACGTGTGCACGTTGGAAAATTGCAATTGGTCGACCTTCACATAATTCTACTATGCAGAATCACACGATTGAACAAATCTGGGCTGCTGCATGTAACTGGTTGATCTTGCTCACACTATGCAAAGCCAGTAGACGGGACCATGTCAGTCTTTCAGGGCCACATAAGAAACTGCTAACTTCGCAAAGGCAAACATATACACATAATGTCCACACTAAGACACTGTCACACACACCACAGACAGTGAATGACTCACACGTGTACACACATATGCATGTACACATCCATGTACACACGCACATACCACACACAGAACATGTCATTCTGACACATCCTTGCACACATGCACTAACACAGACAGACAGACAGATATACAAACACACACGCCCACAGCTGTGCTGGGCGTCACCATTCACCAGAATCAACAAATATGTACATCTAGGACTGGGCAAATTGTTGAGCAATCACGTAGCAGTGAAAAACTGATAGAAATGTAGATGTTTTGACCGCGAAGGTCTTCGTCAGTTATAAATGTAGACGTTTCGACCAAGAAGGTCTACATTTCTATCTGTTTCTCACTGCTATGTGATTGCTCAACAATTTGCCTAGTCCTACCTATGCCGTAGCAATGAGCCTCTACCAAATTATATACATCTACACAAACACAACAGAAAACGCATACAAATAGCATACACATGCATCACATCATTTATACCACCACTGCAAGTTGCAGCCAGTGACGACCAGTGACAAATGGAATGCTTTATAAGGCAAACACCAGAGGCGCACTAAATCATATACAAACTCCACTTGGCACGCACTTTTGTTAGCAATGGCTGCAAGATGTGGCGGTAGTGAGTCGAAACTGCAGAATTCCAGTGGCAATTAGTATTTCAGGCTCAGCAGCTCCGGTGCTATAATCATGTGAGTGATTGCAGTGTGCTATGTGCGAATGGGACTACACACACACACACACACACACACACACACACACACACACACACACACACACACACACACACACACACACACACACACACACACACACACACACACACACACACACACACACACACACACACACACACACACACACACACACACACACAAGCTTGATCACAACCATAGCACCATACACAGCCAGCAGCTCATGTAGTTGGACATGATCGAAATGGTCCTTCTCTACCCAGCCAAATGCCGATCTTTGCCTGAAGGGTAAGAAACAAGACCACACACAGAGACACACAGAAAACACAGACTAGCATAGGTTTGCACGCATGTGTGCACGGACAGACACACATGCACGCATGCACACACATATGCACAGGAGCACACACGCACAACACGCAATTACATGAACACATACACATCGTGGCGATACTCTGAATAGTGACGCACAAACAGAGGAATCACCTTTGCGGGTAGTGAACGAATGCACACGCCGCTGGTGGGGTTCTTAGTTAACAACTGGACTAGAATGGGAGGGCATACAAGCTGGGAAACCAGCGTGAGGCTGCCTACGAGGCAGCTATGTAAATAGTTGGGGCAACGCAGCAGAAAGACGACACCCCACTGTCATGAGTCCACTGGTAGCTGGCTACACACCTGCATGTTACCTTCAGTTCAATGCACTCCTGCTCACATAGAGTTGCGTCAATCGCGACAATGCGCCATATGCATTATGATTTAGAAACAAACAGAATTAATTATTGAATATTGATTTCTAACTTTAGTATTCAATTATCACTTTGAGCAAATAAGAAATATTGATTTCTGCCATTAAATAGATTCCATTTTCAACTTTTGTGAATGTGGAAATGTTGTGCCTACTCATCTGATATCCAGTAATGCACAAATTGTATATATTAAAATCACTCTTTTCAATTCATTGGAAAGTGGAATGAACCAAAGGTGCACTGACCCCCCTGCACTCCGTCATGATGCCATGAGGTCAGTAAAAATGGAGGAAAGGAAGCGGTCTGTCTTGCAAGACTACTCTGTGGCTTGTAGGTCACTCGCCTGCACGATTGGATACGTTGTCTCTTATCCCAGTTGTGCATCTCTTGTCACTTGTGACAGACAGAACCGAACCCTTGCCAAAGACAACCTTTAACACATGTGCCTAATCGTAGACTGCAAGACCACCTTGGTTTCGATGCCATCGTTTCTCCATAAAGGTTAAAATAAAATGAATAGTCCGGAGAAACAGTCCGATCTTTTTGTTACAAAAATGAGACAAGACAAAATGATAACATTATACACACATGCAAGCCCTTATATCTTTATGCAAATTACATAACAGAAGAGCCCTCCACACACGTCTATGTCACTATGTCACTCACACCTCCCAACAGGTTGGGCAATGTTACCAATTCTTCCCATTCAATTATAAGGAACTTCTCTTGGTTGTCTTCTGTTCTGATCATGATTGTAGGAAGCTTGGGGTACACTTTCTTAATGTTTCCTTACAAACCGGTAAGATGGACATCGACTTCTTTTGACTCGGTTCACTATTGTCTCCAGCCTCTTTTTATTGCTGACTCTGACCATTTCTGTTGTAGGCAGCAGCAGAGGGAGGGTAAGCAGGAGTGGAATAGGCCAGTGGGGACATGTTGGAATGTGAAGAGTTAGGGGATTCCCTTGCACAGCTGACATTAGAAGGGGAATTCCCAGCAAGGTTAGCAGTGTTGTACGACACATATCGGATACAGAGGCACATGACATCAGTTGCAGTCCACAATAAGTCTAAAACAAATTATAAGTTCACACATGCATGTTCACACATAGACACAGTAAACAATCATGTTCACACATAGACACAGTACACAATCAATAGCAGTCAACTCCAGTCACTACAGTAGGATCTTCTCCTGTCCATACAGAAGCTGATGTAGTAGAGGCTCATGCCACGGCGTTGAACTGTACAAATCACAAGTCATCAAGTCGCACATCAAGTCATCAAGTCACAAATAACTCAATTTGTTATTTGTGACTGACGAAGACCCTCGAGGTCGAAACGTCTTACTGAAATCTGTCTTTGCTATGTGAATGCTCAAGAAAGTAACTGTACAATACATAAGCTCCTTACCTTTCTCATTACCTCACTGCACACACATGCATACAAAGGTGAGAGTGAGATCTGATGGTTAGCATTAGTTCTTGTACTACATGCTATATACTCCAATTTAAATTGATGGAGAGTATAACATGTGTACACGACAGAGAGGGCACATAGTCTGACATGAACTAGGAAACAATAAAGTCTTGCAGAGGACAGCATACACACACTTACTCACACACAAACACAACTGCATAAACACATACACACATGCATGCAGACAAGTTTACACATACATGCAACCCCCCACACATGCCACTTGTCAACTCTGAGCTCACCATCAGCAGCAGCTGAAGCCAGCCCCTTCAATGCTGCCCTTCTGCACTGGCAGGGCCTCCTCACTGCCTCAAATACTGCAACCACACATCACTTTATACACTGATGTACAAAATGGGGACTCAAACAGTCCTATTTCACAACGTCATGCTTGCAATAAAATTAATAGCAGCTCATGATCCGTCACACACTACATTCATTCATTAATACATGCACATGCACACACTCACTGAAGTGCACACTCTCAAGGGAAGCCATAACGGACATACACTGGCACATACTGTAGACTCCCATGCCTGCTATCCAGCACGGCACGCACTTCTCTCCCTCCCATCCTCACAACTTCAAGACAGGTGCCACCTCTATGATTGCACAATGGATCAGCTGAGCCAACAAAATGTCCTCCGGAAATAGAGCGGAGGTATGCGAAAAGGACATCATAGAAAGACCGCGCGACTAGCGCGCGCAGTTTTAATGTGCAACATTATCCGCTTTCAAGTTTTTGCTGAACAACGCTCGCGACTGATGGCGCTATCGTGTGTGTTCTACCGAGAATGGTCTATCACTCCTGCAAAGGTATCAAGACTGCCAACAGCCACACATATGGAACGATGATACAGCAAGATACTGCGACTCAAGCGGACAGCAGGGGTGAGGAGCACTACTTTTCATCAGGCTCGCGCCTTGGGGAATTCTTGACCAATTGACATGACCAATTGAAAACCAGTTGATTTTCTGTGATACGCAAGTGGGCTCATAGCAGGTATATGCATAAGCTCAGATGGGAAGTCGGTCAGTTCTCTTCTTTCTTGTTTCTCCTTCACCCAATGCGAAATGATCCTTCTGAAGCTTGGCGACTGACCTCCTTCTCCAGGTGTATTCTTAATTTGGGTCTGGCATTCACTATTGTGTGAAACTGAGAGAAACTGGTGACATGAATGAACCCTTTTGAACCAACCTCAACGGTTGTGTGTGGCTTGATAGCTGTCCAGTGTGCCGTTGTCCACTAGCTCAGCGTTCCTGATCTACTTCATAGCTCCTGCATTCTCAGCACCAGTCTCCAATGGGATGGTAAGCTCAACCATGTGGACCGAGGAAGCATTCCAGCTAACAACTGCTGGCCTTTCGTGGGTGACAGCAATGGACTTGGGAAAGGTGCATCGGTTCTTGAGAGGGTACACTCTAATTCTGCTTATGATTTCTCCTTTTACTTCTTCATTAGTTTGTTTTTCTTTTAAACGTTGACGGACCCTGGAATGCAAACAGGATACTCTAGGCCACATCCTGACGGCACTGCAGATTGCATACGCTCATGATGACCTTGTCAAAGGAGGGTCCATCATCGTCAGGTGAGATCAAGTAGTTGCCAAGGTACCAATGGGACAATGATGCAACGTACTGGCTCAAGTGGACAGCAGGAAATGATGTGAAGGTGAGGGCAAGTGGTGTGGGTAGGAGAGGATGGAATGTCGTTTGTGTGGGATTGTGTTGCATGTTGCATTGGAGCATATCCTACTTCCCCCTCTTCCCCTCCTGCACTCTGGTCCTGGGTCAACAATGTCTTCCACCATCACGACACGCCATGGACCTGATCTGTTGTGTCTGTGCCAATGTGGATGGTGTTCCACTCCAGAAGTCTGTCAAGATTGCCAACGGCTTCTCCCTCTACTTTGCCATTCTGATGGGTGTAAGAGTTCACTCCAGCTGTTTTGCGTACAGTGAAGCTCCAAATTGTAGCCTCCCTGGTGCCCTGGAACTCCAAAGCAGTTGGAAGTGCCCCTGATCAAACAGCGACCTTTCCTGAAAAGTCATTAGTCCGTTTGTTAGCTGTTGTTGTGGGGGTTGGTGTTGGGGTTGTGGGGTCTCGTTAGCTTTATATTTGCATGTTTTTGTGGACCCTTATGAGTTTGTAGCTACAATCGTTTGAGGTTGGTAGGTGGATTAGTTATCTGTAAGATAGATTTGGCGCATTAGGTATTGTTGGTGTCTCGCTGGTCGCTGGGGTAGAGTTGATTTTTGATGTTTGGCCAAGATAATGTTTGTGGCATCTTTTGCATGTGACTAGATAGACAATTCCGTTGCTCCTACATAGGTAGTCGCATTTAGTTGTGTGTGTTGTTCCAAGTGTGGTACTTAGGAATTGGTGTGTTGTTGGAATGTCGGGGCATGTGGGGCATTTTCTGTTCCAGCATCTGTTTGCACAGTGAGGTTTTAGTGTGGGTCTCTTTGTTGGTGTTGCCAATTCTTGTATGTATCTTGTTTTGGGTAGTTTGTTTCTGAGTGATGGATTTCTCCTGTAGCACATTGTTATTTTTCGGGGTAGTTCTGGGTTTCCGTTTTGTTTGGTTCGGAATCTAGTCCAGTGCTTGTTCACCAGTCTTTGGATTGTTCTGTGGTGGTGGTTATATGTGGTTGTGAGTGGGGAGGGCTGGTTGTGATTTGTTGTTTCATTGTACTGTGAAGGTAGTTGTTTTACTGCTGGTTGGAGGTATATAATTATGTGTCCAGGAATCTTGAAATGTTTTCATTGATAGAGTTGCAGGTGCTGACAATGGGTCTGTCAGACATGGGGTTTAGTGTGTTTTCTTTAGGAAGTATAGGTGTGGTGTTGATGTTCTGGGTAAGGGTTGTGGTGGGATCCATGTTCAGGTATATGTAGGTTGTCGTGTCTTTGAGGTGGTCAAGTCCTATTTGTGTGTAAGTGTCCCCATCCTGGATGACGATTGTGGAGCCTTTGTCCGCTTTGTTTATGATGATAGTATCATGGATGATTAGCTTTTTTCAGGGCTTATGTTTCATTGTATGTTAGGTCTCTTTCGGCATTTCTCTTGTCTGCTTGTATGTCCGTGTGTTCTATGCCTTCAATTTGTATGTAACGAACCAGCCAACCAACCAACCAACCAACCAACTGACCAACAAACTGACCAACCAACCACCAACCAACCAACCAACAAACCAACAAACCAACCGACGAACCGACCAACAAAACGACCAAGCAACCACCAACCAACCAACCAACCAACCAACAAACCAACCAACAAACCAACCAACCAACAAATCAACTAACCGACCAACCAAGTAACCAACCAACCAACCAACCAACCAACCAACAGATGAAGCAACCAACCAGGCAACCAACCAACAAACCAACCAACCAACCAAGCCACCAAGCAACAAGCCAACCAACCAACCAAGTTACCAAGCAACCAATCAACCAACAAACTAACCAACCAACCAAGCAAGCAACCAACCAACCAACCAACCAACCAACCAACCAACCAACCAACCAACAAACAAACCAACCAATCAACCACCCAAGCTACCTACCAAGCAACCAAGCAATGTGTATCTCTCTGGTTGTGTGTTGGTTGTTCCTGAAGTGGTATGTTGATTCACGTGAGGTGTTGTGTTTCACATCTGCTTCTCATTTAGTTGTGTGCGTAGACTGCCTAGTGATTGGCCGAGATACTGTCTGTGGCATCTTTGCAGGTGACTAGATAGACAATTCCGTTGCTCCTACATGGGTAGTTGCATTTAGTTGTGTGTGTTGTTCCAAATGTGGTTCTAGGAATTGGTGTCTTGTTGGAATGTCGGGGCATGTGGGGCATTTTCTGTTCCAGCATTTGTTTGTGCAGTGAGGTTTTAGTGTGGGTCCATTTGTTGGTGTTGCCAATTCTGGTATGGGTAAGTTTTGGATAGTTTGTTTCTGAGCGATGGATTTCTCCTGTAGCACAATGTTATGTTTTGGGGTAGTTCTGGGTTTCCGTTTTGTTTGGTTCGGAATCTAGTCCAGTGCTTGTTCACCAGTCTTTGGATTGTTCTGTGGTGGTGGTTATATGTGGTTGTGAGTCTTACGTTCTGTGGGGAGGGCTGGTTGTGATTTGTTGTTTCATTGTACTGTGAAGGTAGTTGTTTTACTGCTGGTTGGAGGTATATAATTATGTGTCCAGGAATCTTGAAATGTTTTCATTGATAGAGTTGCAGGTGCTGACAATGGGTCTGTCAGACATGGGGTTTTGTGTGTTTTCTTTAGGAAGTATAGGTGTGGTGTTGATGTTCTGGATAAGGGTTGTGGTGGGATCCATATTCAGGTATATGTAGGTTATCGTATCTTTGAGGTGGTCAAGTCCTATTTGTGTGTAAGTGTCCCTGTCCTGGATGACGATTGTGGAGCCTTTGTCCGCTTTGTTTATGATGATAGTATCATGGATGATAAGCTTTTTCAGGGCTTGTCTTTGTTGGTATGTTGGGTTGTCTTTGGGTTTCAGTGGCATTTGCAATGTTTTGTCTACTTCCTCTTTGATGTCTTCCACTTTCACTTAGTGTATGTAGCTCTGGTGGTATTGTTGTTGGTGTGTGTGGCTTGTATTTGCGGGTGGCTGGTTGTTTATTGTGTAGAGTTCTGTGTATATCTGTTTGGAGTTTGTCGAGGTTGGGCATGATTTCTCTTGAGTTGGTCTTCTTTGGGTTCAGTAGAAAGAACAGTCCCTTATTGAGGACCACCTTTTCAGCTGTTGTGAGTCTTTTGTTGCTGAGGTTGACTATTGTGTCTGTGGTGTTAGGTTCTTGAGTACGTTGGTATCTGGCTTTTCATCAGGCTCACGCCTTGCACGGGGATTCTTGACCAATTGACATGTCCAATTGAAAACCAATTGATTTTCTGTGATACGCAAGTGGGCTCATAGTAGGTATATACATAAACTACGATGGGGCATGCAGGATGTCAAGTCAGTCAGTTCTCTTCTTTCTTGTTCCTCCTTCACCTAATACAAAATGATCCTTCTGAAGCTTGGCGACTCACCTCCTTCTCCAGGTGTATTCTGAATTGGGTCAGGCATTCACTATTGTATGAATTTGTGAGAAACTGGTGACATGAATGAACCCTCTTGAACCAACCTCAATGGTTGTGTGTGGCTTGATAGCTGTCCAGTGTGCCGCTGTCCACTAGCTCAGCATTCCTTATCTGCTTCATGGCTCCTGCATTCTCAGCACCAGTCTCCAATGGGATGGTAAGCTCAACCATGTGGACCGAGGAGGCATTCCAGCTAACAACTTCTGGCCTTTCGTGGGTGACAGCAATGGACTTGGGAAAGGTGTATTGGTTCTTGAGAGGGTACACTCTAATTCTGCTTATGATTTCTCCTATTATTTCTTCATTAGTTTGTTTTTCTTTTAAACGTTGATGGACCCTGGAATGCAAGCAGGATACTCTAGGCCACATCCTGACGACGCTCATGATGACCTTGTCAAAGGAGGGTCCATCATCGTCAAGTGAGATCAAGTAGTTGCCAAGGTACCTATGGGACAATGATGCAACGTACTGGCTCTAGTGGACAGCAGGAAATGATGTGAGGGTGAGGGCAAGTGGTGTGGGTAGGAGAGGATGGAATGTCGTTTGTGTGGGATTGTGTTGCATGTTGCATTGGAGCATATACTACTTCCCCCTCTTCCCCCTCTTCCCCTCCTGCACTCAGATCTGGTCCTGGGTCAACAATGTCTTCCACCATCACGACACTCCATGGACCTGCTCTGTTGTATCTGTGCCAATGTGGATGGTGTTCCACTCCAGAAGTCTGTCAAGATTGCCAACGGCTTCTCCCTCTACTTTGCCATTCTGATGGGTGTAAGAGTTCACTCCAGCTGTTTTGCATACAGTGAAGCTCCAAATTGTAGCCTCCCCGGTGCCCTGGAACTCCAAGGCAGTTGGAAGTGTCCCTGATCAAACAGCGACCTTTCCTGAAAAGTCATTAGTCCGTTTGTTAGCTGTTATTGTGGGGGTTGGTGTTGGGGCTTTATATTTGCATCTTTTGTTGACCCTTATGAGTGTGTAGCTACAATCGTTTGAGGTTGGTAGGTGGATTAGTTATCTGTAAGATGGATTTGGCGCGTTAGGTATTGTTGGTGTCTCACTGGTCGCTGGGGTAGAGTTGATTTTTGATATTTGGCCAAGATAATGTTTGTGGTATCTTTTGCAGGTGACTAGATAGACAATTCCGTTGCTCCTACATAGGTAGTTGCATTTAGTTATGTGTGTTGTTCCAAGTGTGGTTCTTAGGAATTGGTGTGTTGTTGGAATGTCGGGGCATGTTGAGCATTTTCTGTTCCAGCATCTGTTTGCACAGTGAGGTTTTAGTGTGGGTCTGTTTGTTGTTGTTGCCAATTCTTGTATGTATCTTGTTCTGGCTAGTTTGTTTCTGAGTGATGGATTTCTCCTGTAGCACATTGTTATGTTTCGGGGTAGTTCTGGGTTTCCGTTTTGTTTGGTTCGGAATCTAGTCCAGTGCTTGTTCACCAGTCTTTGGATTGTTCTGTGGTGGTGGTTATATGTGGTTGTGAGTCTTACTTTCTGTGGGGAGGGCTGGTTGTGATTTGTTGTTTCATTGTACTGTGATGTGAAGGTAGTTGTTTTACTGCTGGTTGAAGGTATATAATTATGTGTCCAGGAATCTTGAATGTTTTCAGTGATAGAGTTGCAGGTGTTGACAATGGGTCTGACAGACATTGGGTTGTATGTTTTCCTTAGGAAGTATATGTGTGGTGTTCATGTTCTGGATAAGGGTTGTGGTAGGATCCATGTTCAGGTATATGTAGGTTGTCGTATCTTTCAGGTGGTCAAGTCCTATTTGTGTGTAAGTGTCCCTGTCCTGGATGACGATTGTGGAGCCTTTATCTGCTTTGTTTATGTTGATAGTATCATGGATGATAAGCTTGTTTCAGGGCTTATGTTTCATTGTATGTTAGGTCTCTTTCGGCATTTCTCTTGTCTGCTTGTATGTCCGTGTGGTCTATGCCTTCAATTTGTACGAACCAGCCAACCAACCAACCAAACAATCAACCAGCCAACCAACCAACCAATCAACAAACCAACCAACCAACCAACCAACTAACCAACAAACTGACCAACCAACCACCAACCAACCAACCAACAAATCGACAAACCAACCGACGAACCGACCAACAAACCGACCAAGCAAACACCAACCAACCAACGAACCAACCAAGAAACCAACCAACAAATCAACTAACCGACCAACCAAGTAACCAAGCAACCAACCAACCGACCAACCGATGAAGCAACCAACCAACCAACCAATGAAGCAACCAACCAACCAACCAACAAACAAACCAACCAACCAACCAAGCTACCAAGCAACCAATCAACCAACAAACTAACCCACCAACCAAGCAAGCAACCAACCAACCAAACAACCAACCAACCAACCAACCAGCCAACCAACCAACAAACCAACCAATCAACCACCCAAGCTACCTACCAAGCAACCAAGCAATGTGTATCTCTCTGGTTGTGTGTTGGTTGTTCCTGAAGTGGTATGTTGATTCACGTGAGGTGTTGTGTTTCACATCTGCTTTTCATTTAGTCGTGTGTGTAGACTGCCTAGTGATTGGCCGAGATACTGTCTGTGGCATCTTTGCAGGTGACTAGATAGACAATTCCGTTGCTCCTGCATGGGTAGTTGCATTTAGTTGTGTGTTGTTCCAAATGTGGTTCTAGGAATTGGTGTCTTGTTGGAATGTCGGGGCATGTGGGGCATTTTCTGTTCCAGCATTTGTTTGTGCAGTGAGGTTTTAGTGTGGGTCCATTTGTTGGTGTTGCCAATTCTGGTATGGGTTAGTTTGGGATAGTTTGTTTCAGAGTGATGGATTTCTCCCGTAGCACAATGTTATGTTTCGGGGTAGTTCTGGGTTTCCGTTTTGTTTGGTTCGGAATCTAGTCCAGTGCTTGTTCACCAGTCTTTGGATTGTTCTGTGGTGGTGGTTATATGTGGTTGTGAGTCTTACGTTCTGTGGGGAGGGCTGGTTGTGATTTGTTGTTTCATTGTACTGTGAAGGTAGTTGTTTTACTGCTGGTTGGAGGTATATAATTATGTGTCCAGGAATCTTGAAATGTTTTCATTGATAGAGTTGCAGTTGCTGACAATGGGTCTGTCAGACATGGGGTTTTGTGTGTTTTCTTTAGGAAGTATAGGTGTGGTGTTGATGTTCTGGATAAGGGGTGTGGTGGGTTCCATGTTCAGGTATATGTAGGTTATCGTGTCTTTGAGGTGGTCAAGTCCTATTTGTGTGTAAGTGTCCCTATCCTGGATGACGATTGTGGAGCCTTTGTCCGCTTTGTTTATGATGATAGTATCATGGATGATAAGCTTTTTCAGGGCTTGTCTTTGTTTGTATGTAGGGTTGTCTTTGGGTTTCAGTGGCATTTGTAATGTTTTGTCTACTTCCTCTTTGATGTCTTCCACTTTCACTTAGCGTATGTGGCTCTGGTGGTATTGTTGTTGGTGTGTGTGGCTTGTATTTGCGGGTGGCTGGTTGTTTATTGTGTAGAGTTCTGTGTATATCTGTTTGGAGTTTGTCGAGGTTAGGCATGATTTCTCTTGAGTTGGTCTTCTTCGGGTTCAGTAGAAAGGACAGTCCCTTATTGAGGACCACCTTTTCAGCTGTTGTGAGTCTTTTGTTGCTGAGGTTGACTATTGTGTCTGTGGTGTTAGGTTCTTGAGTACGTTGGTATCTGGCTTTTCATCAGGCTCGCGCCTTGGGGAATTCTTGACCAATTGACATGTCCAATTGAAAACCAATTGATTTTTTTTGTGATACGCAAGTGGGCTCATAGCAGGTATATACATAAGCACAGATGGGGCATGCAGGATGTCAAGTCGGTCAGTTCTCTTCTTTCTTGTTTCTCCTTCACCTAATACAAAATGATCCTTCTGAAGCTTGGCGACTGACCTCCTTCTCCTGGTGTATTCTTAATTTGGGTCTGGCATTCACTATTGTATGAATTTGTGAGAAACTGGTGACATGAATGAACCCTCTTGAACCAACCTCAACGGTTGTGTGTGGCTTGATAGCTGTCCAGTGTGCTGCTGTCCACTAGCTCAGCATTCCTTATCTGCTTCATAGCTCCTGCATTCTCAGCACCAGTCTCCAATGGGATGGTAAGCTCAACCATGTGGACCGAGGAGGCATTCCAGCTAACAACTTCTGGCCTTTCATGGGTGACAGCAATGGACTTGGGAAAGGTGTATCGGTTCTTGAGAGGGTACACTCTAATTCTGCTTATGATTTCTCCTTTTATGTCTTCCTTAGTTTTTTTTTCTTTTAAACGTTGATGGACCCTGGAATGCAAGCAGGATACTCTAGGCCACATCCTGATGGCACTGCAGATTGCATACGCTCATGATGACCTTGTCAAAGGAGGGTCCATCATCGTCAAGTGAGATCAAGTATTTGCCAAGGTACCTATGGGACAATGATGCAACATACTGGCTCTAGTGGGTAGCAGGAAAATGTGAGAGGGAGGGCAAGTGGTGTGGGTAGGAGAGGATGGAATGTCGTTTGTGTGGGAGTGTGTTGTATGTTGCATTTAAGCATATCCTACTTCCCCTTCTTCCCCTCCTGCACTCAGATCTGGTGCTGGGTCAACAATGTCTTCCACCATCACGACACGCCGTGGACCTGATCTGTTGTGTCTGTGCCAATGTGGATGGTGTTCCTTTCCAGAAGTCTGTCAAGATTGCCAACGGTTCCTCTCTCTACTTTGCCATTCTGATGGGTGTAAGAGTTCACTCCAGCTGTTTTGTGTACAGTGAAGCTCCACATTGTAGCCTCCCTGGTGCCCTGGAACTCCAAAGCAGTTGGAAGTGCCCCTGATCAAACAGCGACCTTTCCTGAAAAGTCATTAGTCCGTTTGTTAGCTGTTGTTGTGGGGGTTGGTGTTGGGGTTGTGGGGTCTCGTTGGCTTTATATTTGCATGTTTTTGTGGACACTTATGAGTTTGTAGCTACAATCGTTTGAGGTTGGTAGGTGGATTAGCTATCTGTAAGATGCATTTGGTGCGTTAGGTATTGTTGGTGTCTCGCTGGTCGCTGGGGTAGAGTTGATTTTTGATGTTTGGCCAAGATAATGTTTGTGGCATCTTTTGCAGGTGACTAGATTGGTTGCATTTAGTTGTGTGTGTTGTTCCAAGTGTGGTTCTAGGAATTGGTGTGTTATTGGAATGTCGGGGCATGTGGGGCATTTTCTGTTCCAGCATCTGTTCGCACAGTGAGGTTTTAGTGTGGGTCTGTTTGTTGGTGTTGCCAATTCTGGTATGTATCTTGTTTTGGATAGTTTGTTTCGAAGTGATGGATTTCTCCTGTAGCACATTGTTATGTTTCGGGGTAGTTCTGGGTTTCCGTTTTGTTTGGTTCGGAATCTAGTCCAGTGCTTGTTCACCAGTCTTTGGATTGTTCTGTGGTGGTGATTATATGTGGTTGTGAGTCTTACTTTCTGTGAGGAGGGCTGGTTGTGATTTGTTGTTTCATTGTACTGTGAAGGTAGTTGTTTTACTGCTGGTTGGAGGTATATATGCGTCCAGGAATCATGAAATGTTTTCATTGATAGAGTTGCAGGTGCTGACAATGGGTCTGTCA
Source organism: Aplysina aerophoba (assembly GCA_949841015.1). Classification (NCBI taxonomy): domain Eukaryota; kingdom Metazoa; phylum Porifera; class Demospongiae; order Verongiida; family Aplysinidae; genus Aplysina; species Aplysina aerophoba. Next base: position 2,830,586 of record OX465049.1, on the reverse strand, counting down.
GACATGGGGTTTTGTGTGTTTTCTTTAGGAAGTATAGGTGTGGTGTTGATGTTCTAGATAAGGGTTGTGGTGGGATCCATGTTCAGGTATATGTAGGTTGTCGTGTCTTTGAGGTGGTCAAGTCCTATTTGTGTGTAAGTGTCCCTGTCCTGGATGAGTTCACTCCAGCTGTTTTGCGTACAGTGAGGCTCCAAATTGTAGATTCCCTGGTGCCCTGGAACTCCAAAGCAGTTGGAAGTGCCCCTGATCGAACAGCGACCTTTCCTGAAAAGTCATTAATTCGTTTGTTAGCTGTTGTTATGGGGTTGGTGTTGGGATTGTGGGGTCTCGTTGGCTGTATATTTGCATGTTGTTGTGGACCCTTATGAGTGTGTAGCTACAATCGTTTGAGGTTGGTAGATGGATTAGTTATCTGTAAGATGCATTTGGTGCGTTAGGTATTGTTGGTGTCTCGCTGATCACTGAGGTAGAGTTGATTTTTGGGGGTGGTATTTGTACAGGTTGGCGGGTTGCTTGGTTGGTTGGTTGGTTGGTTGATTTGGTCCTTGGTTGGTTGGTTAGTTGGTTGGTTGGTAGCTTGGTTGGTTGGTGGGATGGTCGGTTGGTCGGTTGGTCGGATGGTCGGTTGTTCTGTTGGTTTCTTGGTTACTAGGTTGGTTGCTTGGTTGGTTGCTTCGTTGCTTGGCTGGTTGCTTGGTTGCATGCTTGGTTGGTTGGTTGGTTGGTTGGTTGTTGGTTAGTTAGTTGGTAGCTTGGTTGATCGGATGGTTACTTGGTTGGTTGGTAACTTGGTTGTTTGGTAGGTTGTTTGGTTGCTTGATTGGTTGGTTACTTGCTTGGTTGGTTGGTTGGTTGATTGTTTGGTAGCATGGTTGGTTGGTTGGTTGGTTGGTTGGTTGGTTGGTTGGTTGGTTGGTTGGTTGGTTGGTTGGTTGGTTGCTTGGTTGATTGGTTGCTTGATTGGTTGATTGGTTGGTTGGTTGGTTGGTTGGTTGGTTGGTTGGTTGGTTGGTTTGTTGGTTGTTTGCTTGGTTGCTTGGTTGCTTGGTTGTTTGTTTGTTTGCTTGGTTGTTTGTTTGGTTGTTCGGTGGGTTGGTGGGTTGGTTGGTTGGTCGCTTGGTCGCTTGGTCGGTTGGTCGGTTGGTACGTTGGTACGTTGGTCGGTTGGTCGGTTGGTACGTTGGTACATTGGTCAGTTGGTCAGTTGGTTGGTTGGTTGGTCGGTCGGTTGTTTGGTATCTTGGTTGGTTGCTTGGTTGGTTGGTTGCTTGGTTGCTTGGTTGCTTGGTCGCCAACCAACCATCCAACCAAGAAATAAACCAACCTTCCAACTGCGCAAACAAGCAAGCGAAGCAAGCAAGCAAGCAAGTAAGCAAGCAAGCAAGCAAGCAAGCAAGCAAGCAAGCAAAGCAAGCAAGCAAGCAAAGCAAAGCAAAGCAAAGTAAAGTAAAGCAAAGCAAAGCAACCGACCGACCGACTAAACAATGGACCAAGCAACCAACTGACCAAGTAACCAACCAACCAAGCAACCAACCGACCAACCAAGGTGCAATCGGTTGTGGGTTGTGTTGTGTTGTATTGTATTGTATTGTATTGTGAGTCTCCTTTGTGTTTGGATTTGTTGGTTTCTTCATTTGGTTCGGATTATGGTGTCGGTTGAGATGTAGTTGAGACTGAGGTGTGTTATGGTGGATGGTGTGTTGATACAGTGTGTTTCCTTGGTCTGTAGGTCTCTTTCGGCATTTCTCTTGTCAGTTTGTTTGTCTGTGTGGTCTATGTCTTCAATTTGTACGTTTCCGGTTATGTGTTTGTGTTCCTGAAGTGGTATGTTGATTCACGTGGGATGTTGTGTTTCACATCTGCTTTCATTTAGTCGTGTGTGTAGACTGCCTAGTGTTTGGCCGAGATACTGTTTGTGGCATCTGTTGCTGGTGACTAGATAGACAATTCCTGTGCTGCACCATGGGTAGTTGCATTTTGTTGTGTGTGTTGTTCCAAGTGTGGTGCTTAAGAATTGGTGTCTTGTTGGAATTTCGGGGCATGTGGGGCATTTTCTGTTCAAGCATTTGTTTGTGCAGCGATGGTTTAGTGTGGGTCCGTTTGCTGGTGTTGCCCTTTCCTGCATGTATCTGGTTTTGGCTAGTTTGTTTCTTGAAATGATTTCAGTGGCAGAGTTGCAGCTGCTGACAAAGGGTTTGTCAGACATGAGGTTTTTGTATGTTTTCTTTAGGAAGTACACATGTAGTGTTCTGGTATTGTGTGGTGATATCAAACAATTGTATTGTTTTTAGTTTATTTTGTTTGTTTCCATACATTTCCTTCAGTACTTTGTTGATGTTCTAGATAAGGGTTGTTGGGTGATCAATATTCAGTTTTATGTAGGTTGTCGCGTATGTAAGATGGTCAAGTCCTATTAGTGTGTAAGTGTCCCTGTCCTAGATGACGATTGTGGAGCCTTTGCCGCTTTGTTTATGATGATGGTATCATCGATGATAAGCTTTTTCACGACTTGTCTTTGTGTGTACGTTAGGTTGTCTTTGGGTTTCTTGAAATGATGTCTACTTCCCCATTGATGTATTCCACTATGTTTATAATTTCTATGTCAATTTCATCTCTCTTGTTTCTCCTGCACCTAATGCAAAATGATCCTTCTGAAGCTGGGTGACTGACCTCCTCCTGGTGTATCCTTAATTTGGGTCTGGCATTCACTATTGTGTCCATTTGTGAGAAACTGGTGACATGAATGAACCCTCTTGAACCGATCTCAATGGTTTTGTGTGGCTTGATAGCTGTCCTGTGTGCCGCTGTCCACTAGCTCAGCGTTCCTGATCTGCTTCATAGCTCCTGCATTCTCAACACCCGGCCCTGGAATGCAAGCAGGATACTCTAGATCACATTTTGACGGCACTGCAGATTGCATACGCTCATGATGTCCTTTTCAAAGGAGGATCCATCATCGTCCAGTGAGATCACGTCGCTGCCAAGGTACCTATGGGACATGATGCAATGTACTGGCTCAAGTGGACAGCAGGAAATGATGTGAGGGTGAGGGCAAGTGGTGTGGGTAAGAGAGGATGGAATGTCGTTTGTGTGGGAGTGTGTTGTCGGTTGCTTTGGAGCATATCCTACTTCCCCCTCTTCCACTCCTGCACTCAGATCTGGTGCTGGGTCAACAATGGCTTCCACCATCACGACACACCGTGGACGTACCAACGTGGATGGTGTTCCACTCCAGAAGTCTGTCAAGAATGCCAACAGCTTCTCCCTCTACTTTGCCATTCTGATGGGTGTAAGAGTTCACTCCAGCTGTTTTGCGTACAGTGAGGCTCCGAATTGTAGCCTCCCTGCTGCCCTGGAACTCCAAAGCAGTTGGAAGTGCCCCTGATCAAACAGCGACCTTTCCTGAAAAGTCACTAGTCCATTTGTTAGCTGTTGTTGTGGGGGATTGGTGTTGGGGTTGTGGGGTCTTGTTGGCTTTATATTTGCATGTTTTTGTGGACCTTTATGAGTGTGTGGCTACGATCGTTTGAGGTTGGTAGGTGGATTAGTTATCTGTTAGATGGATTTGGTGCGTTAGTTATTGTTGGTGTCTTGCTGGTCGCTGGGATAGAGTTAATTTTTTTTTTGGGGGGGGGGGGTATTTGTACAAGTGGGATCGGGTGTGGTTTGTGTTGTGTTGTATTTTATTGGTTTCTTCATTTGGTTTGGATTATGGTGTCGGTTGAAATGTAGTTGAGATCGAGGTGTGTTTGGTGGATGGTGTGTTGATCCAGTGTGTTTCCTTGGTATGTAGGTCTCTTTCGGCATTTCTCTTGTCTGCTTGTCTGTCTGTGTAGTCTATGCCTTCAATTTGTATGTAACCAACCAGCTAACCAACCAACCAACCAACCAATCAACAAACCAACCAAACAACCGACCAATTGACCAACAAACCAACCAACCAACCACCAACCAACCAACCAACCAACAAACCAACCAACAAACCAACCAACAAACCAACCAACCAACAAATCGACCAACCAACCAATTGACAAACCAACCAACCAACCCACCAACCGACCAACGAACCGACCAACCAACCACCAACCAACCTACCAACCAACCAACAAACCAACCAACCAACCCACCAACCGACCAACCAACCGGCCAACCAACCACCAACCAACCTACCAACCAACCAACAAACCAACCAACGAACCTACCAACCAAGTAACCAAGCAACCAAGCAACCAACCAACCAACCAACAAACCAACCAACCAACCAACCAACCAAGCTACATATCAAGCAACCAAGCAATGTGTACGTCTCTGGTTTTGTGTTGGTTGTTCCAACAAATAAACCAACCAACCAACCAAGTAACCAACCAACCAACCAACCAACAAACCAACCAACCAACCAACCAAGCAACCAACCAACCAACCAAGCAACCAAGCAACCAAACAACCAACAAACCAACCAATCAACCAACCAAGCTACGTACCAAACTACCAAGCAATGTGTATCTCTCTGGTTGTGTGTTGGTTGTTCCTGAAGTGGTATGTTGATTCGCGTGAGGTGTTGTGTTTCGCATCTGCTTTTCATTTAGTCGTGGGTGTAGACTGCCTAGTGATTGGCCGAGATACTGTTTGTGGCATCTTTGCAGGTGACTAGATAGACAATTCAGTTGCTTCTACATGGGTAGTTGCATTTAGTTGTGTGTGTTGTTCCAAGCGTGGTTCTTAGGAATTGGTGTCTTGTTGGAATGTCGGGGCATGTGGGGCATTTTCTGTTTCAGCATTTGTTTGCGCAGTGAGGTTTTAGTGTGTGTATGTTTGTTGGTGTTGCATGTGGACCGAGGAGGCATTCCAGCTAACAATTTCTGGCCTTTCGTGGATGACAACAATGGACTGAGGAAAGGTGTTTCGGTTCTTGAGAGGGTACACTCTAATTCTGCTTATGATTTCTCCTTTTATTACGTACTTCATTAGTTTGTTTTTCTTTAAAACGTTGATGAACCCTGGAATGCAAGCAGGATACTCTAGGCCACATCCTGACAGCACTGCAGATTGCATACACTCATGATGACCTTGTGAAAGGAGGGTCCATCATTGTCAAGTGAGATCAAGTCGTTGCCAATATACCTATGGGACAATGATGCAACGTACCGGCTCAAGTGGACAGCAGGAAATGATGTGAGGTTGAGGGCAAGTGGTGTGGGTAGGAGAGGATGGAATGTCGTTTGTGTGGGATTGTGTTGCATGTTGCATTGGAGCATATCCTACTTCCCCCTCTTCCCCTCCTGCACTCAGATCTGGTGCTGGGTCAACCAACAATGGCTTCCACCATCACGACACGCTGTGGATCTGCTCTGTTGTGTCTGTGCCAATGTGGATGGTGTTCCACTCCAGAAGTCTGTCAGGATTGCCAACGGCTTCTCCCTCTACTTTGCCATTCTGATGGGTGTAAGAGTTCACTCCAGCTGTTTTGCATACAGTGAGGCTCCAAATTGTAGCCTCTCTGGTACCCTGGAACTCCAAAGCAGTTGGAAGTGCGCCTGATCAAACAGCGACCTTTCCTGAAAAGTCATTAGTCCGTTTGTTAGCTGTTGTTGTGGGGGTTGGTGTTGGGGTTGTGGGGTCTCGTTGGCTTTATAGTTGCATCTTTTTGTGGACCCTTATGAGTGTGTAGCTACAATCGTTTGAGGTTGATAGGTGGATTAGTTATCTGTAAGATGGATTTGGCACGTTAGGTATTGTTGGTGTCTCACTCGTCGCTGGGGTAGAGTTGATTTTTGATGTTTGGCCAAGATAATGTTTGTGGCATCTTTTGCAGGTGACTAGATAGACAATTCCGTTGCTCCTACATAGGTAGTTGCATTTAGTTGTGTGTATTGTTCCAAGTGTGGTTCTTAGGAATTGGTGTCTTGTTGGAATGTCGGGGCATGTGGGGCATTTTCTGTTCCAGCATCTGTTTGCACAGTGAGGTTTTAGTGTGGGTCTCTTTGTTGGTGTTGCCAATTCTTGAGTGTATCTTGTTTTGGGTAGTTTGATTCTGAGTGATGTATTTCTCCTGTAGCACATTGTTATGTTTCGGGGTAGTTCTGGGTTTTCGTTTTGTTTGGTTCGGAATCTAGTCCAGTGCTTGTTCACCAGTCTTTGGATTGTTCTGTGGTGGTGGTTATATGTGGTTGTGAGTCTTACTTTCTGTGGGGAGGGCTGGTTGTGATTTGTTGTTTCATTGTACTGTGAAGGTAGTTGTTTTACTGCTGGTTGGAGGTATATAATTATGTGTCCAGGAATCTTGAATGTTTTCAGTGATAGAGTTGCAGGTGCTGACAATGGGTCTGTCAGACAGTGGGTTTTGTATGTTATCTTTAGGAAGTATATGTGTGGTGTTGATGTTCTGGATAAGGGTTGTGGTGGGATCCATGTTCAGGTATATGTAGGTTGTCGTTTCTTTGAGGTGGTCAAGTCCTATTTGTGTGTAAGTGTCCCTGTCCTGGATGACTATTGTGGAGCCTTTGTCTGCTTTGTTTATGATGATAGTATCATGGATGATAAGCTTTTTCAGGGCTTGTCTTTGTTTGTATGTTGGGTTGTCTTTGGGTTTCAGTGGCATTTGTAATGTTTTGTCTACTTCCTCTTTGATGTCTTCCACTTTCACTTGGTATATGTGGCTCTGGTGGTATTGTTGTTGGTGTGTGTGGCTTGTTTTTGCAGGTGGCTGGTTGTTTATTGTGTAGAGTTCTGTGTAAATCTGTTTTGAGTTTGTCGAGGTTAGGCATGATTTCTCTTGAGTTGGTCTTCTTCGGGTTCAGTAGAAAGAACAGTCCCTTATTGAGGACCACCTTTTCAGCTGTTGTGAGTCTTTTGTTGCTGAGGTTGACTATTGTGTCTGTGGTGTTAGGTTCTTGAGTACGTTGGTATCTGGCTACTCATCAGGCTCGTGCCTTTGGGGAATTCTTGACCAATTGACATGTCCAATTGAAAACCAATTGATTTTCTGTGATACGCAAGTGGGCTCATAGCAGGTATATACATAAGCTAAGATGGAGCATGCAGGATGTCAAGTCGGTCAGTTCTCTTCTCCCTTGTTCCTCCTTCACCTAATGCAAAGTGATCCTTCTGAAGCTTGGCGACTCACCTCCTTCTCCAGGTGTATTCTTAATTGGATCTAGCATTCACTAATGTATGAATTTGTGAGAAACTGGTGACATGAATGAACCCTCTTGAACCAACCTCAACGGTTGTGTGTGGCTTGATAGCTGTCCAGTGTGCTGCTGTCCACTAGCTCAGCATTCCTTATCTGCTTCATAGCTCCTGCATTCTCAGCACCAGTCTCCAATGGGATGGTAAGCTCAACCATGTGGACCGAGGAGGCATTCCAGCTAACAACTTCTGGCCTTTCATGGGTGACAGCAATGGACTTGGGAAAGGTGTATTGGTTCTTGAGAGGGTACACTCTAATTCTGCTTATGATTTCTCCTTTTATGTCTTCCTTAGTTTGTTTTTCTTTTAAACGTTGATGGACCCTGGAATGCAAGCAGGATACTCTAGGCCACATCCTGACGGCACTGCAGATTGCATACGCTCATGATGACCTTGTCAAAGGAGGGTCCATCATCGTCAAGTGAGATCAAGTATTTGCCAAGGTACCTATGGGACAATGATGCAACGTACTGGCTCTAGTGGACAGCAGGCAATGATGTGAGGGTGAGGGCAAGTGGTGTGGGTAGGAGAGGATGGAATGTCGTTTGTGTGGGATTGTGTTGCATGTTGCATTGGAGAATATCCTTCTTCCCCCTCTTCCCCTCCTGCACTCAGATCTGGTGCTGGGTCAACCAACAATGGCTTCCACCATCACGACACGCTGTGGACCTGCTCTGTTGTGTCTGTGCCAATGTGGATGGTGTTCCACTCCAGAAGTCTGTCAGGATTGCCAACGGCTTCTCCCTCTACTTTGCCATTCTGATGGGTGTAAGAGTTCACTCCAGCTGTTTTACGTACAGTGAGGCTCCAAATTGTAGCCTCTCTGGTGCCTTGGAACTCCAAAGCAGTTGGAAGTGCCCCTGATCAAACAGCGACCTTTCCTGAAAAGTCATTAGTCCGTTTGTTAGCTGTTGTTGTGGGGGTTGGTGTTGGGGTTGTGGGGTCTCGTTGGCTGTATATTTGCATGTTGTTGTGGACCCTTATGAGTGTGTAGCTACAATCGTTTGAGGTTGGTAGATGGATTAGTTATCTGTAAGATGGATTTGGCGCGTTAGGTATTGTTGGTGTCTCGCAGGTCGCTGGGGTAGAGTTGATTTTTGATGTTTGGCCAAGATAATGTTTGTGGCATCTTTTGCAGGTGACTAGATAGACAATTCCGTTCCTCCTACATAGGTAGTTGCATTTAGTTGTGTGTCTTGCTCCAAGTGTGGTACTTAGGAATTGGTGTCTTGTTGGAACGTCGGGGCATGTGAGCATTTTCTGTTCCAGCATCTGTTTGCGCAGTGAGATTTTAGTGTGGGTCTGTTTGTTGGTGTTTCCAATTCTTGTATGTATCTTGTTTTGGGTAGTTTGTTTCTGAGTGATGTATTTCTCCTGTAGCACATTGTTATGTTTCGGGGTAGTTCTGGGTTTCCGTTTTGTTTGGTTCGGAATCTAGTCCAGTGCTTGTTCACCAGTCTTTGGATTGTTCTGTGGTGGTGATTATATGTGGTTGTGAGTCTTACTTTCTGTGGGGAGGGCTGGTTGTGATTTGTTGTTTCATTGTACTGTGAAGGTAGTTGTTTTACTGCTGGTTGGAGGTATATAATTATGTGTCCAGGAATCATGAAATGTTTTCATTGATAGAGTTGCAGGTGCTGACAATGGGTCTGTCAGACATGGGGTTTTGTGTGTTTTCTTTAGGAAGTATAGGTGTGGTGTTGATGTTCTGGATAAGGGTTGTGGTGGGATCCATGTTCAGGTATATGTAGGTTGTCTTGTCTTTGAGGTGGTCAAGTCCTATTTGTTTGTAAGTGTCCCTGTCCTGGATGACGATTGTGGAGCCTTTGTCCGCTTTGTTTATGATGATAGTATCATGGATGATTGGCTTTTTTCAGGGCCTATGTTTCATTGTATGTTAGGTCTCTTTCGGCATTTCTCTTGTCTGCTTGTATGTCCGTGTGGTCTATGCCTTCAATTTGTTTGTAACGAACCAGCCAACCAACCAACCAAACAATCAACCAGCCAACCAACCAACCAAGCAACAAACAAACCAACCAACCAACCAACTGACCAACAAACTAACCAACCAACCACCAACCAACCAACCAACAAACCAACAAACCAACCGACGAACCGACCAACAAACCGACCAACCAACCACCAACCAACCAACGAACCAACCAACAAACCAACCAACAAACCAACCAACCAACAAATCAACTAACCGACCAACCAAGTAATCAAGCAACCAACCAACCAACCAACCAACCGATGAAGCAACCAACCAGGAAACCAACCAACAAACCAACCAACCAACCAAGCTACCAAGCAACAAACCAACCAACCAACCAAGTTACCAAGCAACCAATCAACCAACAAATTAACCAACCAACCACGCAAGCAACCAAGCAACCAACCAACCAACCAACCAACCAACCAACCACCCAAGCTACCTACCTAGCATCCAAGCAAGGTGTATCTCTCTGGTTGTGTGCTGGTTGTTTCTGAAGTGGTATGTTGATTCACGTGAGGTGTTGTGTTTCACATCAGCTTTTCATTTAGTCGTGTGCGTAGACTGCCTAGTGTTTGGCCGAGATACTGTATGTGGCATCTTTGCAGGTGGCTAGATAGACAATTCCGTTGCTCCTACATGGGTAGTTGCATTTAGTTGTGTGTGTTGTTCCAAGTGTGGTTCTAGGAATTGGTGTCTTGTTGGAATGTCGGTCAAATTGAAGGCATAGACCACACGGACATACAAGCAGACAAGAGAAATGCCGAAAGAGACCTAACATACAATGAAACATAAGCCCTGAAAAAAGCCAATCATCCATGATACTATCATCATAAACAAAGCGGACAAAGGCTCCACAATCGTCATCCAGGACAGGGACACTTACACACAAATAGGACTTGACCACCTCAAAGACACGACAACCTACATATACCTGAACATGGATCCCACCACAACCCTTATCCAGAACATCTACACCACACCTATACTTCCTAAAGAAAACACACAAAACCCCATGTCTGACAGACCCATTGTCAGCATAAGGGTTGTGGTGTGATCCATGTTCAGGTATATGTAGGTTGTCGTGTCTTTGAGGTGGTCAAGTCCTATTTGTGTGTAAGTGTCCCTGTCCTGGATGAGTTCACTCCAGCTGTTTTGCGTACAGTGAGACTCCAAAGTGTAGATTCCCTGGTGCCCTGGAACTCCAAAGCAGTTGGAAGTGCCCCTGATCAATCGGCGACCTTTCTTGAAAAGTCATTAGTTCGTTTGTTAGCTGTTGTTATGGGGGTTGGTGTTGGGGTTGTGGGGTCTCGTTGGCTTTATATTTGCATGTTTTTGTGGACCCTTATGAGTGTGTAGCTACAATCGTTTGAGGTTGGTTGGCGGATTAGTTACTTCTAAAATGGATTTGGTGCGTTAGGTATTGTTGGTGTCTCGCTGATCACTGAGGTAGAGTTGATTTTTGGGGGTGGTATTTGTACAGTTGGCGGGTTGCTTCGTTGGTTGGTTGGTTGGTTAGTTGGTTGGTTGGTGGGATGGTTGGTTGGTCGGTTGGTCGGATGGTCGGTTGTTCTGTTGGTTTCTTGGTTGCTAGGTTGGTTGCTTGGTTGGTTGCTTCGTTGCTTGGCTGGTTGCTTGGTTGCATGCTTGGTTGGTTGGTTGGTTGGTTGGTTGTTGGTTAGTTGGTTGGTAGCTTGGTTGATCGGATGGTTACTTGGTTGGTTGGTAACTTGGTTGTTTGGTGGGTTGTTTGGTTGCTTGATAGGTTGGTTGGTTGGTTTGTTGATTGTTTTGTAGCATGGTTGGTTGGTTGGTTGGTTGGTTGGTTGGTTGGTTGCTTACTTGGTTGGTTGGTTGGTTGGTTGCTTGGTTGGTTGGTTGGTTGTAGGTTGGTTGCTTGGTTGTTTGGTTGGTTGGTTGGTTGTTTGCCTGGTTGATTGGTTGCTTGATTGGTTGATTGGTTGGTTGGTTGTTCGGTGGGTCGGTGGGTTGGTTGGTTGGTCGCTTGGTTGGTTGGTCGGTTGGTCGGTTGGTACGTTGGTCGGTTTGTCGGTTGGTTGGTTGGTTGGTCGGTTGGTTGTTTGGTATCTTGGTTGGTTGCTTGGTTGGTTGGTTGCTTGGTCGCCAACCAAACATCCAAACAAGAAATAAACCAACCTACCAACCACGCAAGCAAGCAAGCAAACAAGCAAGTAAGCAAGCAAGCAAGCAAGCAAGCAAAGCAAAGCAAAGTAAAGCAAAGCAACCGACCGACCGACCAACCGACCGACCGACCAACCGACCAACCAACTAATCAACGGACCAACCAACCAACCGACTAAACAATGGACCAAGCAACCAACTGACCAAGCAACCAACCAACCAAGCAACCAACCGACCAACCAAGGTGCAATCGGGTGTGGGTTGTGTTGTGTTGTATTGTATTGTGATTCTCCTTTGTGTTTGGATTTTGTTGGTTTCTTCATTTGGTTCGGATTATGGTGTCGGTTAAGATGTAGTTGAGACTGAGGTATGTTATGGTGGATGGTGTGTTGATCCAGTGTGTTTCCTTGGTCTGTAGGTCTCTTTCGGCATTTCTCTTGTCAGTTTGTATGTCTGTGTGGTCTATGTCTTGAATTTGTACGTCTACGGTTGTGTGTTGTTTGTCCCTAAAGTGGTATGTTGATTCATGTGGGATGTTGTGTTTCACATCTGCTTTCATTTAGTCGTGTGTGTAGACTGCCTAGTGTTTGGCCGAGATACTGTTTGTGGCATCTGTTGCTAGTGACTAGATAGACAATTCCGGTGCTGCACCATGGGTAGTTGCATTTTGTTGTGTGTTGTTCCAAGTGTGGTGCTTAGGAATTGGTGTCTTGTTGGAATGTTGGGGCATGTGGGGCATTTTCTGTTCAAGCATTTGTTTGTGCAGCGATTGTTTAGTGTGGGTTCGTTTGCTGGTGTTGCCATTTCCTGTATGTATCTGGTTTTGGCTAGTTTGTTTCTTGAAATGATTTCAGTGGCAGAGTAGCAGCTGCTGACAATGGGTTTGTCAGACATGGGGTTTTGTGTGTTTTCTTTAGGAAGTACACGTGTGGTGTTCTGGTATTGTGTGGTGATATCAAAAAATTGTATTGTTTTTAGTTTATTTTGTTTGTTTCCTCCATACATTTCCTTCAGTACTTTGTTGATGTTCTAGATAAGGGTTGTTGGGTGATCAATATTGAGTTTTATGTAGGTTGTCGCGTATGTAAGATGGTCAAGTCCTATTTGTGTGTAAGTGTCCCTGTCCCAGATGACGATTGTGGAGCCTTTGCCGCTTTGTTTATGATGATGGTATCATCGATGATAAGCTTTTTCAGGACTTGTCGTAGGTTGTCTTTGGGTTTCTTGAAATGATGTCTACTTCCCCATTGATGTGTTCCACTATGTTTATAATTTCTGTGTCGATTTCATATCTCTGGTTTCTCCTTCACCTAATGCAAAATGATCCTTCTGAAGCTGGGTGACTGACCTCCTCCTGGTGTATCCTTAATTTGGGTCTGCCATTCACTATTGTACGTGTCCATTTGTGAGAAACTGGTGACATGAATGAACCCTCTTGAACCAATCTCAATGGTTGTGTGTGGCTTGATAGCTGTCCGGTGTGCCGCTGTCCACTAGCTCAGCGTTCCTGATCTACTTCATAGCTCCTGCATTCTCAACACCCGGCCCTGGAATGCAAGCAGGATACTCTAGATCACATTTTGACGGCACTGCAGATTGCATACGCTCATGATGTCCTTGTCAAAGGAGGATCCATCATCATCCAGTGAGATCACGTCGCTGCCAAGGTACCTATGGGACATGATGCAATGTACTGGCTCAAGTGGACAGCAGGAAATGATGTGAGGGTGAGGACAAGTGGTGTGGGTAGGAGAGGATGGAATGTCGTTTGTGTGGGATTGTGTTGCATGTTGCATTGGAGCATATCCTACTTCCCCCTCTTCCACTCCTGCACTCAGATCTGGTGCTAGGTCAACAATGGCTTCCACCATCACAACACACCGTGGACGTGCCAACGTGGATGGTGTTCCACTCCAGAAGTCTGTCAAGAATGCCAACAGCTTCTCCCTCTACTTTGCCATTCTGATGGGTGTAAGAGTTCACTCCAGCTGTTTTGTGTACAGTGAGGCTCCAAATTGTAGCCTCCCTCGTGCCCTGGAACTCCAAAGCAGTTGGAAGTACCCCTGATCAAACAGCGACCTTTCCTGAAAAGTCACTAGTCCATTTGTTAGCTGTTGTTGTGGGGGTTAGTGTTGGGGTTATGGGGTCTCGTTGGCTTTATATTTGCATGTTTTTGTGGACCCTTATGAGTGTGTAGCTACAATCGTTTGAGGTTGATAGGTGGATTAGTTATCTGTAAGATGGATTTGGTGCGTTAGTTATTGTTGATGCCTCGCTGGTCGCTGGGATAGAATTGATTTTTTTGTGGTGGCATTTGTACAGCTGGGATTGTGTGTGGTTTGTGTTGTGTTGTGTGGACTATGCCTTCAATTTGTATGTAACCAACCTGCCATCAAACGAGCCAACCAATCAACCAACCAACCAACCAAGTTAAGAACCAATCAACCAACCAAACAAACAACAAGCCAACCAACCAACCACCAACCAACCAGCCAACCAACAAACCAACCAACAAACCAACCAACCAACAAATCAACCAACCAACCAATCAACAAGCCAACCAACCAACCGACCAACCGACCAACAAACCGACCAACCAACCACCAACCAACCAACCAACCGACCAACCAACCACCAACCAACCAACCAACCAACCAACAAACCAATCAACAAACCAACCAATCAACAAACCAACCAACAAACCAACCAACAAACCAACCAACCAACAAATAAACCAACCAACCACCAAGTAACCAACAAACCAACCAAGCAACCAACCAACCATCCAAGCAACCAAGCAACCAAACAACCAACAAATCAACCAACCAAGCTACGTACCAAACTACCAAGCAATGTGTATCTCTCTGGTTGTGTGTTGGTTGTTCCTGAAGTGTTATGTTGATTCGCATGAGGTGTTGTGTTTCACATCTGCTTTTCATTTAGTCGTGTGTGTGACTGCCTAGTGATTGGCCGAGATACTGTTTGTGGCATCTTTGCAGGTGACTAGATAGACAATTCCATTGCTCCTACATAGGTAGTTGCATTTAGTTGTGTGTGTTGTTCGTAGTGTAGTTCTAGGAATTGGTGTCTTGTTGGAATGTCGGGGCATGTGGGGCATTTTCTGTTCCAGTATTTGTTTGTGCAGTGAGGTTTGTGTGGTGGTGGTGGTGATTATATGTGGTTGTGAGTCTTACTTTCTGAGAGGAGGGCTGGTTGTGACTTGTTGTTTCATTGTACTGTGAAGGTAGTTGTTTTACTGCTGGTTGGAGGTATATAATTATGTGTCCAGGAATCTTAAAATGTTTTCATTGATAGAGTTGCAGGTGCTGACAATGGGTCTGTCAGACATGGCGTTTTGTGTGTTTTCTTTAGGAAGTATAGGTGTGGTGTTGATGTTCTGGATAAGGGTTGTGGTGGGATCCATGTTCAGGTATATGTAGGTTGTTGTGTCTTTGAGGTGGTCAAGTCCTCTTTATGTGTAAGTGTCCCTGTCCTGGATGACGATTGTGGAGCCTTTGTCCGCTTTGTTTATGATGATAGTATCATGGATGATAAGCTTTTTCAGGGCTTGTCTTTGTTTGTATGTTGGGTTGTCTTTGGGTTTCAGTGGCATTTGTAATGTTTTGTCTACTTCCTCTTTGATGTCTTCCACTTTTACTTAGTGTATGTGGCTCTGGTGGTATTGTTGTTGGTGTGTGTGGCTTGTTTTTGCGGGTGGCTGGTTGTTTATTGTGTAGAGTTCTGTGTATATCTGTTTAGAGTTTGTCGAGGTTGGGCATGATTTCTCTTGAGTTGGTCTTCTTTGGGTTCAGTAGAAAGGACAGTCCCTTATTGAGTACCTCCTTTTCAGCTGTTGTGAGTCTTTTGTTGCTGAGGTTGACTATTGTGTCTGTGGTGTTAGGTTCTTGAGTACGTTGGTATCTGGCTTTTCATCAGGCTCGCGCCTTGGGGAATTCTTGACCAATTGACATGACCAATTGAAAACCCATTGATTTTCTGTGATACGCAAGTGGGCTCATAGCAGGTATATACATAAGCTCAGATGGGGCATGCAGGATGTCAAGTCGGTCAGTTCTCTTCTTTCTTGTTCCTCCTTCACCTAATGCAAAACGATGCTTCTGAAGCTTGGCGACTGACCTTCTCCAGGTGTATTCTTAATTTGGGTCTGGCATTCACTATTGTGTGAATTTGTGAGAAACTGGTGACATGAATGAACCCTCTTGAACCAACCTCAACGGTTGTGTGTGGCTTGATAGCTGTCCAGTGTGCCACTGTCCACTAGCTCAGCATTCCTTATCTGCTTCATAGCTCCTGCATTCTCAGCACCAGTCTCCAATGGGATGGTAAGCTCAACCATGTGGACCGAGGAGGCATTCCAGCTAACAACTTCTGGCCTTTCGTGGGTGACAACAATGGACTTGGGAAAGGTGTATCAGTTCTTGAGAGGGCACACTCTAGTTCTGCTTATGATTTCTTCTTTTATTTCTTCATTAATTTGTGCGGCAGCCCCTATATTGTTTTCATTTTGCGATTTTGTTGTATGGCTTCATGTTACGGTAAGATATATATATATATATAATACGTGAAGCTACGGTTGTATTATTACACTAAAATTTATATTGCAAGTACAGGCGAAGTATTGCGGGAGAAACATTTATATAGGCGGCCATTTTCTTAGCGTTCGTGAAGGGGAGACGGCACGGAAAGGACTTCAAACGTCGCCCAGGTCGCCGTTGGTTATGTTCTTGCCTACGGCATTGTGTTCTACGGCGTAAAAGCTCAAGTTTGCGCGAATTACTGCCTAAGGCGAAGGACAAGAGCGACGCCGAACTTGGTGAGCGCACAATATTGTTTTCATCGTCTTCGCTGTGACTTGTACACTAGTGGTCTTCACCACACTGCCGAGGATGATTGACAGGCACAACGACAAGCTTTGCGAAGCCCGTTAATTGTCTACGCTAAGGTTATCCAGCTGTCTCTAGCGCAGGAATACGTGGCACACACTGGAATCGTCTTCAGAGCTGGCGCGCTGCGTTGCACTCGAACGAATGGCCTTCTGTGCACATTTATGCTTCTATGACCCGTGTTTTCTCCTGTGTGCTTGCACTTTCTGTTGGTGTGGCTATTAAACTTTGTTAACGTTCAAACAAACATGCTTTAATTGTGCACAGTGTGCCAATCCGTGCAAACCTGCATGTGTGAATGCTGGTATTGTGTGCTTGTATATATGTTTGATTGCATGCACTAATAAACTGACATGACTTGGTCCTGGTGCACAACTACCCTAACCAGCAATTGAGAGCTAGAGCAAGTAGTTTGAGTTGGGGTGGCAGCCCCACGAGTTTTTTAACTCGAAATACTTGTTTTTTAAACGTTGATGGATCCTCGAATGCAAGCAGGATACTCTAGGCCACATCCTGACGGCACTGCAGATTGCATACGCTCATGATGACCTTGTCAAAGGAGGGTCCATCATCGTCAAGTGAGATCAAGTAGTTGCCAAGGTACCTATGGGACAATGATGCAACGTACTGGCTCAAATGGACAACAGGAAATGATGTGAGGGTGAGGGCAAGTGGTGTGGGTAGGAGAGGATGGAATGTCGTTTGTGTGGGATTGTGTTGCATGTTGCATTGGAGAATATCCTACTTCCCCCTCTTCCCCTCCTGCACTCAGATCTGGTGCTAGGTCAACAATGTCTTCCACCATCACGACACACTGTAGACCTGCTCTGTTGTGTCTGTGCCAACGTGGATGGTGTTCCACTCCAGAAGTCTGTCAAGATTGCCAACGGCTTCTCCCTCTACTTTGCCATTCTGATGGGTGTAAGAGTTCACTCCAGCTGTTTTGCGTACAGTGAAGCTCTAACTTGTAGCCACCCTGGTGCCCTGGAACTCCAAAGCAGTTAGAAGTGCCCCTGATCAAGCAGCGACCTTTCCTGAAAAGTCATTAGTCCATTTGTTAGCTGTTGTTGTGGGGGTTGGTGTTGGGGTTCTGGGGTCTCATTGGCTGTATATTTGCATGGTTTGTGGACCCTTATGAGTGTGTAGCTACAATTGTTTGAGGTTGGTATGTGGATTAGTTACCTGTAAGATGGATTTGGTGCGTTAGGTATTATTGGTGTTTCGCTGGTCGCTGGGGTAGAGTTGATTTTTGATGTTTGGCCAAGATAATGATTTTGGCATCTTTTCCAGGTGACTAGATAGACAATTCCGTTGCTCCTACATAGGTAGTTGCATTTAGTTGTGTGTGTTGTTCCAAGTGTGGTTCTTAGGAATTGGTGTCTTGTTAAAATGTCGGGGCATGTGGGGCATTTTCTGTTCCAGCATTTGTTTGCGCAGTGAGGTTTTAGTGTGGGTCTGTTTGTTGGTGTTACCAATTCTTGTATGCATCTTGTTTTGGGTAGTTTGTTTCTGAGTGATGGATTTCTCCTGTAGCACATTGTTATGTTTCGGGGTAGTTCTGGGTTTCCGTTTTGTTTGGTTCGGAATCTAGTCCAGTGCTTGTTCACCAGTCTTGGATTGTTCTGTGGTGGTGGTTATATGTGGTTGTGAGTCGTACTTTCTGTGGGGAGTGCTGGTTGTGATTTGTTGTTTCATTGTACTGTGAAGGTAGTTGTTTTACTGCTGGTTGGAGGTATATATGCGTCCAGGAATCATGAAATGTTTTCAGTGATAGAGTTGCATGGGTCTGTCAGACATGGGGTTTTGTGTGTTTTCTTTAGGAAGTATATGTGTGGTGTTGATGTTCTGGATAAGGTTTGTGGTGGGATCCATGTTCAGGTATATGTAGGTGGTCGTGTCTTTGAGGTGGTCAAGTCCTATTTGTGTGTAAGTGTCCCTGTCCTGCATGAGTTCACTCCAGCTGTTTTGCGTACAGTGAGGCTCCAAAGTGTAGATTCTCTGGTGCCCTGGAACTTAAAGCAGTTGGAAGTGCCCCTGATCAAACAGCGACCTTTCCTGAAACGTTATTAGTCCAGTTGTTAGCTGTTGTTATGGGAATTGATGTTGGGGTTGTGGGGTCTCATTGGCTTTATATTTACATGTTATTGTGGACCATTATGAGTGTGTAGCTACAATCGTTTGAGGTTGGTAGGTGGATTTGTTATTTGTAAAATGGATTTGGTGCGTTAGGTATTGTTGGTGTCTCGCTGGTCACTGAGGTAGAGTTGATTTTTGGGGGTGGTATTTGTACAGCTGCTTGGTTTGGTTGGTTGGTTGGTTGGTTATTTGGTTGCTTGGTTGGTTGGTTAGTTGGTTGGTTGGTAGCTTGGTTGGTTGGTGGGATGGTCGGTGGTCGGTTGGTCGGTTGGTCGGTTGTTTTCTTTGTTCCTACGTTGGTAGCTTGGTTGGTTGTTTTGTAGCTTCGCTGGTTGCTTGGTTGGTTGGTTGGTTGGTTGGTTGGTTGTTAGTTTGTTAGTTGGTTGGTAGCTTGGTTGATCGGATGGTTACTTGGTTGGTTGGTAACTTGGTTGTTAGGTGGGTTGTTTGGTTGCTTGGTTGGTTGCTTGGTTGCTTGGTTGGTTGGTTGTTTGGTTGATTGTTTAGTAGCATGGTTGTTTGGTTGTTTGGTTGCTTGATTGGTTGGTTGGTTGGTTGGTTGGTTGTAGGTTGGTTGCTTGGTTGTTTGTTTGTTTGTTTGGTTGGTTGGTTGGTTGCTTGGTTGTTGGTTGGTTGGTTAGTTGGTTGGTTGGTTGGTTGGTTGGTTGGTTGGTTGGTTGGTTGGTAGGTTGGTTGGTTTGTTGGTTGGTTGCTTGGTTGCTTGGTTGTTTGTTTGCTTGGTTGGTTGCTTGGTTGTTCGGTGGGTCGGTGGGTTGGTTGGTTGGTCACTTGATCAGTTGGTCGGTTGGTAGCTTGGTTAGTTGCTGGGTTGGTTGGTTGGTTGGTCGGTTGGTCGGTTAGTACGTTGGTCGGTTGGTCGGTTAGTACGTTGGTCGGTTGGTCAGTTGGTTGGTTGGTTGGTCGGTTAGTTGTTTGGTAGCTTGGTTGGTTGCTTGGTTGGTTGGTTGGTTGGTTGCTTGGTCGCCAACCAACCATCCAACCAAGAAATAAACCAACCTACCAACCGCGCAAGCAAGCAAGCAAGCCAGCAAAGCAAGCAAGCAAGCAAGCAAGCAAGTAAGCAAGCAAGCAAGTAAGCAAGCAAAGCAAGCAAGCAAGCAAAGCAAAGCAAAGTAAAGCAAAGCAACCGACTGAACGACCGACCAACCGACTAAACAACAGACCAACCAACCAACCGACTAAACAATGGACCAAGCAACCAACTGACCAAGCAACCAACCAACCAAGCAACCAATTAACCGACCAACCAAAGTGCAATCGGGTGTGGGTTGTGTTGTGTTGTATTGTATTGTATTGTATTGTGAGTCTCCTTTGTGTTTGGATTTTGTTGATTTCTTCATTTGGTTCGGATTATGGTGTCGGTTAAGATGTAGTTGAGACTGAGGTATGTTATGGTGGATGGTGTGTTGATCCGGTGTGTTTCCTTGGTCTGTAGGTCTCTTTCGGCATTTCTCTTGTCAGTTTGTATGTCTGTGTGGTCTATGTCTTCAATTTGTACATCTCCGGTTGTGTGTTGTTTGTTCCTGAAGTGGTATGTTGATTCATGTGGGATGTTGTGTTTCACATCTGCTTTCATTTAGTCGTGTGTGTAGACTGCATAGTGTTTGGCCGAGATACTGTTTGTGGCATCTGTTGCTAGTGACTAGATAGACAATTCCGGTGCTGCACCATGGGTAGTTGCATTTTGTTGTGTGTTGTTCCAAGTGTGGTTCTTAGGAATTGGTGTCTTGTTGGAATTAGGAATGTTGGGGCATGTGGGGCATTTTCTGTTCAAGCATTTGTTTGTGCAGCAATGGTTTAGTGTGGGTGCGTTTGCTGGTGTTGCCATTTCCTGTATGTATCTGGTTTTGGCTAGTTTGTTTCTTGAAATGATTTCAGTGGCAGAGTTGCAGCTGCTGACAATGGGTTTGTCAGACATGGGGTTTTTGTGTGTTTTCTTTGGGAAGTACACGTGTGGTGTTCTGGTATTGTGTGGTGATATCAAAATATTGTATTGCTTTTAGTTTATTTTGTTTGTTTCCATACATTTCCTTCAGTACTTTGTTGATGTTCTAGATAAGGGTTGTTGGGTGATCAATATTGAGTTTTATGTAGGTTGTCGCGTATGTAAGATGGTCAAGTCCTATTTGTGTGTAAGTGTCCCTGTCCTAGATGACGATTGTGGAGCCTTTGCCGCTTTGTTTATGATGATGGTATCATCGATGATAAGCTTTTTCACGACTTGTCTTTGTGTGTACGTTAGGTTATCTTTGGGTTTCTTGAAATGATGTCTTCCACTATGTTTATAATTTCTGTGTCTACTTCATCTCTCTTGTTTCTCCTGCACCTAATGCAAAATGATCCTTCTGAAGCTGGGTGACTGACCTTCTCCAGGTGTATCCTTAGTTTGGTTCTGGCATTCACTATTGTGTCCATTTGTGAGAAACTGGTAACATGAATGAACCCTCTTGAACCAATCTCAATGGTTGTGTGTGGCTTGATAGCTGTCCTGTGTGCCGCTGTCCACTAGCTAAGCATTCCTGATCTGCTTCATAGCTCCTGCATTCTCAACACCCGGCCCTGGAATGGAAGTAGGATACTCTAGACCACATTTTGACGGCACCGCAGATTGCATACGCTCATGATGTCCTTGTCAAAGGAGGATTCATCATCGTCCAGTGAGATCAAGTCTCTGCCAAGGTACCTATGGGACATGATGCAATGTACTGGCTCAAGTGGACAGCAGGAAATGATGTGAGGGTGAGGGCAAGTGGTGTGGGTAGGAGAGGATGGAATGTCGTTTGTGTGGGAGTGTGTTGTCGGTTGCTTTGGAGCATATCCTACTTCCCCCTCTTCCACTCCTGCACTCAGATCTGGTGCTGGGTCAACAATGGCTTTCACCATCACGACACGCCGTGGACGTGCCAACGTGGATGGTGTTCCACTCCAGAAGTCTGTCAAGAATGCCAACAGCTTCTCCCTCTACTTTGCCATTCTGATGGGTGTAAGACTTCACTCCAGCTGTTTTGCGTACAGTGAGGCTCCAAATTGTAGCCTCCCGCTGCCCTGGAACTCCAAAGCAGTTGGAAGTGCCCCTGATCAAACAGCAACCTTTCCTGTAAAGTCACTAGTCCATTTGTTAGCGGTTGTTGTGGGGGATTGGTGTTGATGTTGGGGTTGTGGGGTCTTGTTGGCTTTATATTTGCATGTTTTTGTGGACCCTTATGAGTGTGTAGCTACGATCGTTTGCGGTTGGTAGGTGGATTAGTTATCTGTAAGATGGATTTGGTGCGTTAGTTGGGGGTGGTATTTGTACAGGTGGGATCTGGTGTGGCTTATGTTGTGTTGTATTTTCTTGGTTTCTTCATTTGGTTTGGATTATGGTGTCGGTTGAGATGTAGTTGAGATCGAGGTGTGTTTTGGTGGATGGTGTGTTGATCCAGTGTGTTTCCTTGGTCTGTAGGTCTCTTACGGCATTTCTCTTGTCTGCTTGTATGTCTGTGTGGTCTATGCCTTTAATTTGTATGTAACCAACCAGCCAACCAACCAACCAACCATTCAACCAACCAACCAACCATTCATCCAACCAATTAACCAACCTACCAACAAGCCAACCAACCAACCAATCAACAAACCAACCAACCAATCGACCAACCGACCAACAAACCTACCAACCAACCACCAACCAACCAACCAACGAACCAACAAACCAACCAACCAACCAACCATGTAAGCAACCGAGCAACCAAGCAACCAACCAACCAACCAATCAACCAGCCAAGCTACGTACCAAGCAACCAAGCAATGTGTATCTCTCTGGTTGTGTGTTGGTTGTTTCTGAAGTGGTATGTTGATTCGCATGAGGTGTTGTGTTTCACATCTGCTTTTCATTTAGTAGTGTTTGGCCGAGATACTGTTTGTGGCAACTTTTGCAGGTGACTAGATAGACAATTCCGTTGCTCCTACATGGGTAGTTGCATTTAGTTGTGTGTTGTTCCAAGTGTGGTTCTTAGGAATTGGTGTCTTGTTGGAATGTCGGGGCATGTGGGGCATTTTCTGTTCCAGCATTTGTTTGTGCAGTGAGGTTTTAGTGTGGGTCCATTTGTTGGTGTTGCCAATTCTGGTATGTATCTCGTTTTGGATAGTTTGTTTCTGAGTGATGGATTTCTCCTGTAGCACATTGTTATGTTTTGAGGTAGTTCTGGCTTTCCTTTTTGTTTGGTTCGGAATCTAGTCCAGTGCTTGTTCACCAGTCTTTGGATTGTGTGGTGTTGGTTATATGTGGTTGTGAGTCGTACTTTCTGTGGGGAGGGCTGGTTGTGATTTGTTGTTTCATTGTACTGTGAAGGTAGTTGTTTCACTGTTGGTTGGAGGTATATAATTATGTGTCCAGGAATCTTGTTGAAATGTTTTCAGTGATAGAGTTGCAGGTGCTGACAATGGGACTGTCAGACATGGGGTTTTGTGTGTTTTCTTTAGGAAGTATACGTGTGGTGTTGACGTTCTGGATAAGGGTTGTGGTGGGATCCATGTTCAGGTATATGTACGTAGATTGTCGTGTCTTTGAGGTGGTCAAGTCCTATTTGTGTGTAAGTGTCCCTGTCCTGGATGACGATTGTGGAGCCTTTGTCTGCTTTGTTTATGATGATAGTATCATGGATGATAAGCTTTTTCAGGGCTTGTCTTTGTTTGTATGTTGGGTTGTCTTTGGGTTTCAGTGGCATTTGTAATGTTTTGTCTACTTCCTCTTTGATGTCTTCCACTTTCACTTGGTGTATGTGGCTCTGGTGGTATTGTTGTTGGTGTGTGTGGCTTGTTATTGCGGGTGGCTGGTTGTTTATTGTGTAGAGTTCTGTGTAAATCTGTTTTGAGTTTGTCGAGGTTGGGCATGATTTCTCTTGAGTTAGTCTTCTTCGGGTTCAGTAGAAAGGGCAGTCCCTTATTGAGGACCACCTTTTCAGCTGTTGTGAGTCTTTTGTTGCTGAGGTTGACTATTGTGTCTGTGGGTGTTAGGTTCTTGAGTACGTTGGTATCTGGCTTCTCATCAGGCTCGTGCCTTGGGGAATTCCTTACCAATTACCATGACCAATTGAAAACCAATTGATTTACTGTGATACGCAAGTGGGCTCATAGCAGGTATATACATAAGTTCAGATGGGGCATGCAGGATGTCTAGTCGGTCAGTTCTCTTCTTTCTTGTTTCTCCTTCACCTAATGCAAAATGATCCTTCTGAAGCTTGGCGACTCACCTCCTCCAGGTGTATTCTTAATTTGGGTCTGGCATTCACTATTGTGTGAATTTGTGAGAAACTGGTGACATGAATGAACCCTCTTGAACCAACCTCAACGGTTGTGTGTGGCTTGATAGCTGTCCAGTGTGCCACTGTCCACTAGCTCGCGTTCATGATCTGCTTCATAGCTCCTGCATTTGGATGGTAAGCTCAACCATGTGGACCGAGGACCGAGGAGGCATTCCAGCTAACAACTTCTGGCCTTTCATGGGTGACAGCAATGGACTGGGAATAGGTGTATCGGTTCTTGAGAAAGTACACTCTAATTCTGCTTATGATTTCTCCTTTTATTTCTTCATTAGTTTGTTTTTCATTTCAACGTTGATGGACCCTGGAATGCAAGCAGGATACTCTAGGCCACATCCTGACGACGCTCATGATGACCTTGTCAAAGGAGGGTCCATCATCGTCAAGTGAGATCAAGTATTTGCCAAGGTACCTATGGGACAATGATGCAACGTACTTGCTCAAGTGGACAGCAGGAAATGATGTGAGGGGGAGGGCAAGTGGTGAGGGTAAGAGAGGATGGAATGTCGTTTGTGTGGGATTGTGTTGCATGTTGCATTGGAGAATATCCTACTTCCCCCTCTTCCCCTCCTGCACTCAGATCTGGTGCTGGGTCAACAATGGCTTCCACCATCACGACACGCTGTGGACCGGATCTGTTGTGTCTGTGCCAATGTGGATGGTGTTCCACTCCAGAAGTCTGTCTAGATTGCCAACGGTTTCTCTCTCTACTTTACCATTCTGATAGGTGTAAGAGTTCACTCCAGCTGTTTTGTGTACAGTGAAGCTCCACATTGTAGCCTCCCTGGTGCCCTGGAACTCTAAAGCAGTTGGAAGTCCCCCTGATCAACCAGCGACCTTTCCTGAAACGTTATTAGTCCGTTTGTTAGCTGTTGTTGTGGGGTTGGTGTTGGGGTTATGGGGTCTCGTTAGCTTTATATTAGCATGGTTTGTGGACCCTTATGAGTGTGTAGCTACAATCGTTTGAGGTTTGTAGGTGGATTAGTTATCTGTAAGATGGATTTGGTGTCTCGCTGGTCGCTGGGGTAGAGTTGATTTTTGATGTTTGACCAAGATAATGTTTGTGGCATCTTTTGCAGGTGACTAGATAGACAATTCTATTGCTCCTACATAGGTAGTTGCATTTAGTTGTGTGTGTTGATCCAAGTGTGGTTCTTAGGAATTGGTGTCTTGTTGAAATGTCGGGGCATGTGGGGCATTTTCTGTTCCAGCATCTGTTTGCGCAGTGAGGTTTTTGTGTGTGTCTGTTTGTTTGTGTTGCCAATTCTTGTATGTATCTTGTTTTGGGTAGTTTGTTTCTGAGTGATGGATTTCTCCTGTAGCACATTGTTATCTTTTTGGGGTAGTTCTGGGTTTCCGTTTTGTTTGGTTCGGAATCTAGTCCAGTGCTTGTTCACCGGTCTTTGGATTGTTCTGTGGTGGTGGTTATATGTGGTTGTGAGTCTTACTTTCTGTGAGGAGGGCCGGTTGTGATTTGTTGTTTCATTGTACTGTGAAGGTAGTTGTTTTACTGCTGGTTGGAGGTATATAATTATGTGTCCAGGAATCTTGAAATGTTTTCAGTGATAGAGTTGCAGGTGCTGACAATGGGTCTGTCAGATATGGGGTTTTGTGTGTTTTCTTTAGGACGTATAGGTGTGGTGTTGATGTTC
Organism: Aplysina aerophoba; assembly: GCA_949841015.1. Taxonomy (NCBI): domain Eukaryota; kingdom Metazoa; phylum Porifera; class Demospongiae; order Verongiida; family Aplysinidae; genus Aplysina; species Aplysina aerophoba. The sequence goes on along the minus strand of OX465049.1, from coordinate 2,805,253 downwards.
TGGTTAAGGGTTGTGGTGGGATCCATGTTTAGGTATATGTAGGTTGTCGTGTCTTTGAGATGGTCAAGTCCTATTTGTGTGTAAGTGTCCCTGTCCTGGATGAGTTCACTCCAGCTGTTTTGCATACAGTGAGGCTCCAAAGTGTAGGTTCTCTGGTGCCCTGGAACTCCAAAGCAGTTGGAGTGCCCCTGATCAAACAGCGACCATTCCTGAAAAGTCATTAGTCCGTTTGTTAGTGTTGTTGTGGGGGTTGGCGTTGGGGTTGAGGGGTCTCATTGTCTTTATATTTGCATGCTTTTGTGGACCGTTATGAGTGTGTAGCTACAATCGTTTGAGGTTGGTAGGTGGATTAGTTATGTGTAAAATGGATTTGGTGCCTTAGGTGTTGTTGGTGTCTTGCTGTTCGCTAAGGTAGAGTTGATTTTTGGGGGTGGTATTTGTACAGGTGGGCGGGTTGATTGGTTGGTTGGTTGGTTGGTTGGTTGGTTGATTGGTTGCTTGGTTGGTTGGTTAGTTGGTTGGTTGGTAGCTTATTTGGTTGGTGGGATGGTCGGTTGGTCGGTTGGTTGGTTGGTCGGATGGTCGGTTGGTCGGTTGGTTTCTTGGTTGCTAGTTTGGTTGCTAGGTTGGTTGCTTGGTAGCTTGGCTGGTTGCTTGGTTGCATGGTTGGTTGGTTGGTTGGTTGGTTGGTTGGTTGGTTGGTTGGTTGGTTGGTTGCTCGGATGGTTACTTGGTTGGTTGGTTACTTGGTTGTTTGATAGGTTGTTTGGTTGCTTGGTTAGTTGGTTGCTTGCTTTGTTGTTTGGTTGGTTGATTATTTGGTAGGTTGGTTGGCTGGTTGGTTGGTTGGTTGTAGGTTGGTTACTTGGATGGTTGTTTGGTTATTTGGTTGATTGGCTGGCTGGTTGGTTGGTTGGTTGGTTGGTTGGTTGGTTGGTTGGTTTGTTGGTTGGTTGCTTGGTTGCTTGGTTGTTTGTTTGGTTGCTTGGTTGGTTGCTTGGTTGTTCGGTGGGTCGGTGGGTTGGTTGGTTGGTCGCTTGGTCGCTTGGTCTGTTGGTCAGTTGGTCGGTTGGTAGCTTGCTTAGTTGCTTGGTTGGTTGGTTGGTTGGTCGGTTGGTCAGTTGATTGTTTGGTTGGTCGGTTAGTTGTTTGTTAGCTTGGTTGGTTGGTTGGTTGGTTGGTTGCTTGGTTGCTTGGTTGCTTGGTCGCCAACCAAGCATCCAAACAAGAAATAAACCAACCTACCAACTGCGCAAGCAAGCAAGCATGCAAGCATTGCAAGCAAGCAAGTAAGCAAGCAAGCAAGTAAGCAAGCAAAGCAAGCAAGCAAGCAAGCAAAGCAAAGCAAAGTAAAGCAAAGCAACCGACTGACCGACTGACCAACCGACCGACCAACCGACCAACCGACTAAACAACGGGCCAACCAACCAACTGACTAAACAATGGACCAAGCAACCAACTGACCAAGCAACTAACCAACCAAGCAACCAACCGACCAACCAAGGTGCAATCGGGTGTGGGTTGTGTTGTGTTGTATTGTATTGTATTGTATTGTATTGCATTGCATTGCATTGTATTGTATTGTATTGTGAGTCTCCTTTGTGTTTGGATTTTGTTGGTTTCTTCAATTGGTTCGGATTATGGTGTCGGTTGAGACCGAGGTGTGTTATGGTGGATGGTGTGTTGATCCAGTGTGTTTTCTTGGTCTGTAGGTCTCTATCGGCATTTCTCTTGTCAGTTTGTATGTCTGTGTGGTCTATGTCTTCAATTTGTACGTCTCCGGTTGTGTGTTGTTTGTTCCTGAAGTGGTATGTTGATTCACGTGGGATGTTGTGTTTCACATCTACTTTCATTTAGTCGTGTGTGTAGACTGCCTAGTGTTTGGCCGACATACTGTTTTGTGGCATCTGTTGCTGGTGCCTAGATAGACAATTCCGGTGCTGCACCATGTGTAGTTGTATTTTGTTGTGTGTGTTGTTCCAAGTGTGGTGCTTAGGAATTAGTGTCTTGTTGGAATGTCGGGGCAAGTGGGGCATTTTCTGTTCAAGCATTTATTTCTGCAGTGATGGTTTAGTGTGGGTCCATTTGGTGGTGTTGCCATTTCCTGTATGTATCTGGTTTTGGCCAGTTTGTTTCTTGAAATGATTTCAGTGACAGAGTTGCAGCTGCTGACAATGGGTTTGTCAGACATGTTTTTTGTGTGTTTTCATTGGGAAGTACACGTGTGGTGTTCAGGTATTGTGTGGTGATATCAAAAAATTGTATTGTTTTTAGTTTATTTTGTTTGTTTCCATACATTTCTTTCAGTACTTTGTTGATGTTCTAGATAAGGGTTCTTGGGTGATCAATATTCAGTTTTATGTAGGTTGTCGCGTATGTAAGATGGTCAAGTCCTATTTGTGCGTAAGTGTCCCTGTCCTAGATGACGATTGTGGAGCCTTTGCCGCTTTGTTTATGATGATGGTATCATCGATGATAAGCTTTTTCAGGACTTGTCGTAGGTTGTCTTTGGGTTTCTTGAAATGATGTCTACTTCCCCATTGATGTCTTCCACTATGTTTATAATTTCTGAGTCTATTTCATCTCTCTTGCTTCTCCTTCACCTAATGCAAAATGATCCTTCTCAAGCTGGGCGACTGACCTCCTTCTCCAGGTGTATACTTAATTTGGGTCTGGCATTCACTATTGTGTACATTTGTGAAAAACGGGTGACATCAATGAACCCTCTTGAACCAACCTCAACGGTTGTGTGTGGCTTGACAGCTGTCCTGTGTGCCGCTGTCCACTAGCTCAGCGTTCCTGATCTGCTTCATAGCTCCTGCATTCTCAACACCCGGCCCTGGAATGCAAGCAGGATACTCTAGACCACATTTAGACAGCACTGCAGATTGCATACGCTCATGATGGCCTTGTCAAAGGAGGGTCCATCATCGTCCAGTGAGATCACGTCGCTGCCAAGGTACCTATGGGACATGATGCAATGTACTGGCTCAAGTGGACAGCAGGAAATGATGTGAGGGTGAGGGCAAGTGGTGTGGGTAAGAGAGGATGGAATGTCGTTTGTGTGGGAGTGTGTTGCATGTTGCATTGGAGTATATCCTATTTCCCCCTCTTCCCCTCCTGCACTCAGATCTGGTGCTGGGTCAACAAAGGCTTCCACCATCATGACACGCTGTGGACCTGCTCTGATGTGTCTGTGCCAACGTGGATGGTGTTCCACTCCAGAAGTCTGTCAAGATTGCCAACGGCTTCTCCCTCTACTTTGCCATTCTGATGGGTGTAAGAGTTCACTCCAGTTGTTTTGCGTACAATTGGCTCCTAATTGTAGCCTTCCTGGTGCCCTGGAACTCCAAAGCAGTTGGAAGTGCCCCTGATCAAGCAGCGACCTTTCCTGAAAAGTCATTAGTCCGTTTATTAGCTGTTGTTGTGGGGGTTGGTGTTGGGGTTGTGGGGTCTCATTGGCTTTATATTTGCATGTTTTTGTGGACCCTGATGAGTGTGTAGCTACAATCGTTTGAGGTTGATAGGTGGATTAGTTATCTGTAAGATGGATTTGGCACGTTAGGTATTGTTGGTGTCTCACTGGTCGCTGGGGTAGAGTTGATCTTGATGTTTGGCCAAGATAATGTTTGTGGCTTCTTTTGCAGGTGACTAGATAGACAATTCCGTTGCTCCTACATAGGTAGTTGCATTTAGTTGTGTGTGTTGTTCCAAGTGTGGTTCTTAGGAATTGATGTCTTGTTGAAATGTCGGGGCATGTGGGGCCTTTTCTGTTCCAGCATCTGTTTGCGCAGTGAGGTTTTTGTGTGTGTCTGTTTGTTGGTGTTGCCAATTCTTGTATGTATCTTGTTTTGGCTAGTTTGATTCTGAGTGATGTATTTCTCCTGTAGCACATTGTTATGTTTTGGGGTAGTTCTGGTTTTCCGTTTTGTTTGGTTTGGAATCTAGTCCAGTGCTTGTTCACCAGTCTTGGATTGTTCTGTGGTGGTGGTTATATGTGGTTGTGAGTCGTACTTTCTGTGGGGAGGGCTGGTTGTGATTTGTTGTTTCATTGAACTGTGAAGGTAGTTGTTTTACTGTTGGTTGGAGGTATATAATTATGTGTCCAGGAATCTTGTTGAAATGTTTTCAGTGATAGAGTTGCAGGTGCTGACAATGGGTCTGTCAGACATGGGGTTTTGTGTGTTTTCTTTAGGAAGTATATGTGTGGTGTTGACGTTCTGGATAAGGGTTGTGGTGGGATCCATGTTCAGGTATATGTACGTAGGTTGTCGTGTCTTTGAGGTGGTCAAGTCCTATTTGTGTGTAAGTGTCCCTGTCCTGGATGACGATTGTGGAGCCTTTGTCTGCTTTGTTTGTGATGATAGTATCATGGATGATAAGCTTTTTCGGGGCTCGTGCTTCATTGTATGTTAAGTTGTCTTTGGGATTTGGCGGCATTTGTAATGGTATGTGTACTTCGTCTATAATTGAAGTCTTCCACTATTTTTATTATTTCCATGTCTATGTTGTGATGGGATGTTTTGTGAGGACCTCCTTTTCCTCCTGTTGTGAGTCTTTTGTTGATGTGGTTGACTATTGTGTCTGTGGTGTTAGGTTGTTGAGTTCGTTGGTGTGTGGCTTTTCATCAGGCTCACGCCTTGCATGGGGATTCTTGACCAATTGACATGTCCAATTGAAAACCAATTGATTTTCTGTGATACGCAAGTGGCCTCATAGCAGGTATATACATAAGCTCAGATGGAGCATGCAGGCTGTCAAGTCGGTCAGTTCTATTCTTTCTTGTTTCTCCTTCACCTAATGCAAAATGATCCTTCTGAAGCTTGGCGACTGACCTCCTTCTCCAGGTGTATTCTTAATTTGGGTCTGGCATTCACTATTGTGTGAATTTGTGAGAAACTGGTGACATGAATGAACCCTCCTGAACCAACCTCAACAGTTGTGTGTGGCTTGATAGCTGTCCTGTGTGCCGCTGTCCGCTAGCTCAGCATTCCTTATCTGCTTCATAGCTCCTGCATTCTCAGCACCAGTCTCCAATGGGATGGTAAGCTCAACCATGTGGACCGAGGAGGCATTCCAGCTAACAATTTCTGGCCTTTCGTGGGTGACAGCAATGGACTTGGGACAGGTGTATCGGTTCTTGAGATGGTACACTCAAATTCTGCTTATGATTTCTACTTTTATTTCTTCATTAGCTTGTTTTTCTTTCAAACGTTGATGGACCCTGGAATGCAAGCAGGATACTCCAGACCAAATCCTGACGGCACTGCAGATTGCATACACTCAGGATGACCTTGCCAAAGGAGGGTCCATCATCGTCCAGTGAGATCAAGTCGCTGCCAAGGTACCTATGGGACATGATGCAATGTACTGGCTCAAGTGGACAGCAGGAAATGATGTGAGGGTGAGGACAAGTGGTGTGGGTAGGAGAGGCTGGAATGTCGTTTGTGTGGGATTGTGTTGCATGTTGCATTGGAGCATATCCTACTTCCCCCTCTTCCCCTCCTGCACTCAGATCTGGTGCTGGGTCAACATTGGCTTCCACCATCACAACACGCTGTGGACCTGCTCTGTTGTGTCTGTGCCAACGTGGATGGTGTTCCACTCCAGAAGTCTGTCAAGATTACCAACGGCTTCTCCCTCTACTTTGCCATTCTGATGGGTGTAAGAGTTCACTCCAGCCTTTTTGCGTACAGTGAAGCTCCAAATTGTAGCCTCCCTGGTGCCCTGGAACTCCAAAGCAGTTGGAAGTTCCCTTGATCAAACAGCGACCTTTCCTGAAAAGTCATTAGTCCGTTTGTTAGCTGTTGTTGTGGGGGTTGGTGTTGGGGTTGTGGGGTCTCGTTGGCTTTATATTTGCATGTTTTTGTGGACCCTTATGAGTGTGTAGCTACAATCGTTTGAGGTTGGTATGTGGATTAGTTATCTGTAAGACGGATTTGGCACATTAGGTATTGTTGGTGTCTCGCAGGTCGCTGGGGTGGAATTGATTTTTGATGTTTGGCCAAGATAATGTTTGTGGCATCTTTTACAGGTGACTAGATAGACAATTCCGTTGCTCCTACATAGGTAGCTGCATTTAGTTGTGTTTTTCCAATTGTGGTTCTTAGGAATTGGTGTCTTGTTGGAATGTCGGAGCATGTGGGGCCTTTTCTGTTCCATCTGTTTGTTGTGTTGCCAATTCTTGTATGTATCTTGTTTTGGGTAGTTTGTTTCTGAGTGATGGATTTCTCCTGTAGCACATTGTTATGTTTCGGGATAGTTCTGGCTTTCCGTTTTGTTTGGTTCGGAATCTAGTCCAGTGCTCGTTCACCAGTCTTTGGATTGTTCTGTGGTGGTGGTTATATGTGGTTGTGAGTCTTACTTTCTGTGGGGAGGGCTGGTTGTGATTTGTTGTTTCATTGTACTGTGAACATAGTTGTTTTACTGCTGGTTGGAGGTATATATGTGTCCAGGAATCTTGAAATGTTGTTTGTTACATGTTGTTGTCGGGGTTGGTGTTGGGGTTGTGGGGTCGTTGGCTTTATACATTTGCTTGTTTTTGTGGACCCTTATGAGTGTGTAGCTACGATCGTTTGAGGTTGGTAGGTGGATTAGTTATCTGTAAGATGGATTTGGTGCGTTAGTTATTGTTGGTGTCTTGCTGGTCGCTGGGATAGAATTGATTTTTTGGGGGTGGTATTTGTACAGGTGGAATCTGGTGTGGTTTGTGTTGTGTTGTAGTTTATTGGTTTCTTCATTTGGTTTGGATTATGGTGTCGATTGAGATGTAGTTGAGATCGAGGTGTGTTTTGATGGATGGTGTGTTGATCCAGTGTGTTTCCTTGGTCTGTAGGTCTCTTTCGGCATTTCTCTTGACTGCTTGTATGTGTGTATGGTCTATGCCTTCAATTTGTATGTATCCAACCAGCCAACCAACTAACCAACCAATCAACGAACCAACCAACCAAGCTTAGAACCAACCAACCAACCAACCAACCAACAAGCCAACCAACTAACCAATCAACAAACCAACCAACCAACCGACCAACCAACCGACCAACCAACCAACAACCAACCAACCAACCAACCAACAAAACAACCAACAAAACAACCAACCAACAAATCAACCAACCAACCAATCAACAAAACAACCAACCAACCGACCAACCGACCAATAAACCGACCAGCAACCACCAACCAACCAACCAACCAACCAACAAACAAACCAACCAACAAACCAACTAACCAACAAAACAACCAAACAAACAACCAAGTAACCAAGCAACCAACCAACCACCAACCAACTAACAAACCAACCAAGCTACCAATCAACCAATCAACCAACAAACAAACCAACCAACCAAGCAAGCAACCAAGCAACCAAGCAACTAACCAACCAACCCAGGTACCAACCAACCAACCAACCAACCAACCAACCAACCAATCAACCAACCAAGCTATGTACCAAGCAACCAAGCAATATGTATCTTTCTGCTTGTGTGTTAGTTGTTCCTGAAGTGGTATGTTGATTTGCGTGAGGTGTTGTATTTCACATCTGCTTTTCATTTAGTCGTGTGTCTATCCTGCCTAGTGTTTGGCCGAGATACTGTTTGTGGCATCTTGGTAGTTGCATTTAGTTGTGTGTGTTGTTCCAAGTGTGGTTCTTAGGAATTGGTGTCTTGTTGGAATGTCGGGGCATGTGGGGCATTTTCTGTTCCAGCATTTGTTTGTGCAGTGAGTTTTAAGTGTGGGTTCATTTGTTGGTGTTGCCAATTCTTGTATGTATCTTGTTTTGGCTAGTTTGTTTCTGAGTGATGGATTTCTTCTGTAGCACATTGTTATGTTTTGGGGTAGTTCTGGATTTCCGTTTTGTTTGGTTCGAAATCTAGTCCAGTGCTTGTTCACCAGTCTTTGGATTGTTTTGTGGTGGTGGCTATATGTGGTTGTGAGTTGTACTTTCTGTGGGGAGGGCTGGTTGTGATTTGTTGTACTGTGAAGGTAGTTGTTTTACTGCTGGTTGGAGGTATATAATTATGTGTCCAAAAATCTTGAAATGTTTTCAGTGATAAAGTTGCAGGTACTGACATTGGGTCTGTCAGACATGGGGTTTTGTGTGTTTTCTTTAGGAAGTATATGTGTGGTGTTGACGTTCTGGTTAAGGGTTGTGTTGGGATCCATGTTCAGGTATATGTAGGTTGTCGTGTCTTTGAGGTGGTCAAGTCCTATTTGTGTGTAAGTGTCCCTGTCCTGCATGACGATTGTGGAGCCTTTGTTCGCTTTGTTTATGATGATAGTATAATGGATGATAAGATTTTTCAGGGCTTGTCTTTGTTTGTATGTTGGGTTGTCTTTTGGTTTCAGTGGTATTTTTAATGTTTTGTCTACTTCCTCTTTGATGTCTTCCACTTTCACTTGGTGTATGTGGCTCTGGTGGTATTGTTGTTGGTTGTTTTTTGTGTAGAGTTCTGTGTATATCTGTATGGAGTTTGTCGAGGTTGGGCATGATTTCTCTTGAGTTGGTCTTCTTCGGGTTCAGTAGAAAGGACAGTCCCTTATTGAGGACCTCCTTTTCAGCTGTTGTGAGTCTTTTGTTGCTGAGGTTGACTATTGTGTCTGTGGTGTTAGGTTCTTGAGTACGTTGGTATCTGGCTTTTCATCAGGCTCGCGCCTTGGGGAATTCTTGACCAATTGACATGACCAAGTGAAACCAATTGATTTTCTGTGATACGCAAGTGGGCTCATAGTAGGTATATACATAAGCTAAGATGGAGCATGCAGGATGTCAAGTCGGTCAGTTCTCTTCTCCCTTGTTCCTCCTTCACCTAATGCAAAGTGATCCTTCTGAAGCTTGGCGACTGACCTCCTTCTCCAGGTGTATTCTTAATTTGGGTCTGGCATTCACTATTGTGTGAATTTGTGAGAAACTGGTGACATGAATGAACCCTCTTGAACCAACCTCAGCGGTTGTGTGGCTTGATAGCTGTCCTGTGTGCCGCTGTCCACTAGCTCAGCATTCCTTATCTGCTTCATAGCTCCTGCATTCTCAGCACCAGTCTCCAATGGGATGGTAAGCTCAACCATGTGGACCGAGGAAGCATTCCAGCTAACAATTTCTGGCCTTTCGTGGGTGACAGCAATGGTCTGGGGAAAGGTGTATCGGTTCTTGAGAGGGTACACTCTAATTCTGCTTATGATTTCTACCTTTATTTCTTCATCAGTTTGTTTTTCTTTGAAACGTTGATGGACCCTGGAATGCAAGCAGAATGCTCTAGGCCACATCCTGACGGCATGGCAGATTGCATACGCTCATGATGACCTTGTCAAAGGAGGATCCATCATGATCAAGTATTTGCCAAGGTACCTATGGGACAATGATGCAACGTACTGGCTCAAGTGGACAGCAGGAAATGATGTGAGGGGGAGGGCAAGTGGTGTGGGTAGGAGAGGCTGGAATGTCGTTTGTGTGGGATTGTGTTGCATGTTGCATTGGAGAATATCCTACTTCCCCCTCTTCCCCTCCTGCACTCAGATCTGGTGCTGGGTCAACAATGGCTTCCACCATCACGACACGCCATGGACCTGCTCTGTTGTGTCTGTGCCAACGTGGATGGTCTTCCACTCCAGAAGTCTGTCAAGATTGCCAACGGCTTCTCCCTCTACTTTGCCATCTGATGGGTGTATGAGTTCACTACAGCTGTTTTGCGTACAGTGAAGCTCCAAATTGTAGCCTCCCTGGTGCCCTGGAACTCCAAAGCAGTTGGAAGTGCCCCTGATCAACCAGCGACCTTTCCTGAAAAGTCATTAGTCCGTTTATTAGCTGTTGTTGTGGGGGTTGGTGTTGGGGTTGTGGGGTCTCATTGGCTTTATATTTGCATGTTTTTGTGGACCCTTATGAGTGTGTAGCTACAATCATTTGAGGTTGGTAGGTGGATTAGTTATCTGTAAGATGGATTTGGCGCGTTAGGTATTGTTGGTGTCTCGCTGGTCGTCGGGGTGGAGTTGATTTTTGATGTTTGGCCAAGATAATGTTTGTGGCATCTTTGCAGGTGACTAGATAGACAATTCCGTTGCTCCTACATTAGTAGTTGCATTTAGTTGTGTTGTTCCAAGTGTGGTTCAAGGTATTGGTGTCTTGTTGGAATGTCGGGGCATGTGGGGCATTTTCTGTTCCAGCATTTGTTTGTGCAGTGAGGTTTTAGTGAGGGTCCATTTGTTGGTGTTGCCAATTCTGGTATGTTTCTTGTTTTGGCTAGTTTGATTCTGAGTGATGGACTTCTCCTGTAGCACATTGTTATGTTTTGAGGTAGTTCTGGCTTTCCTTTTTGTTTGGTTCGGAATCTAGTCCAGTGCTTGTTCACCAGTCTTTGGATTGTTCTGTAGTGGTGGTTATATGTGGTTGTGAGTCTTACTTTCTGTGGGAAGGGCTAGTTGTGATTTGTTGTTTCATTGTACTGTGAAGGTAGATATTTTACTGCTGGTTGGAGTTACATAATTACCGTATATGTCCGTATAGATGCCGGGCTCAAATTGAAGCCAGGTCCCGAATAGAGGCTGGTCTTGACAGGAGTTCGCCGTGAATCGATCGTGAACCGTGATGCATACGCCTCTCGATCGACATATTTGCGTGCTAAGCTGGTTGGTAACTTTTGAGGATGCGCTGTTCAGCTGGATAGAGGAACTGCATAGTCCAGATCACTAATTAGTGCAAAGGACTTTCATGCCAGTACAGGTTAGTCTTGTGCTAGCTGCCTTTCTTTTACGATAGAACTAGGTGCGTGCGAATCTCGACTAGCAGCTATCTGCTCGCGCGTGCACGTAGACAATGGAAAACTACTGATTTTGTATTGGAAACAACGCTAGTATCAGAAAAGTTTCGCTAGATGGCACATATAAGGGGGATCCAAATTGCGCAAGTATGGACTGCGCGGATTTAGTATTAGTTTTAGGGTTAGAGTTAGGGTTGGTTTTATATTGTAAAATTTGGCGCCCCCTGGCTCTCCCTTATATGTGCCCACTGCCAAAATTTCATGTACTTTAATAGAAGCCGGGCTCGAATAGAAGCCAGGCTCGAATAGAGGCCGGGTCAAAATTGCCTGGAAAGAAATATAGGCCCGGGCCTCTATTCGGACATATACGGTATGTATCCAGGAATCTTGAAATGTTTTCAGTGATAGAATTGCAGGTGCTGACAATGGGTCTGTCAGATATGGCGTTTTGTGTGTTTTCTTTAGGAAGTATATGTGTGGTGTTGATGTTCTGGATAAGGGTTGTGGTGGGATCCATGTTCAGGTATATGTAGGTTGTTGTGTCTTTGAGGTGGTCAAGTCCTATTTGTGTGTAAGTGTCCCTGTCCTGGATGACGATTGTGGAGCCTATGTCCGCCTTCCTTATGATGATAGTATCATGGATGATAAGCTTTTTCAGGGCTTGTCTTTGTTTGTATGTTGGGTTGTCTTTGGGTTTCAGTGGCATTTGTAATGTTTTGTCTACTTCCTCTTTGATGTCTTCCACTTTCACTTGGTGTATGTGGTTCTGGTGGTATTGTTGTTGGTGTGTGTGGCTTGTTTTTGCAGGTGGCTGGTTGTTTTTTGTGTAGAGTTTTGTGTAAATCTGTTTGGAGTTTGTCGAGGTTGGGCATGATTTCTCTTGAGTTGGTCTTCTTTGGGTTCAGTAGAATGGACAGTCCCTTATTGAGGTCCACCTTTTCAGCTGTTGTGAGTCTTTTGTTGCTGAGGTTGACTATTGTGTCTGTGGTGTTAGGTTCTTGAGTACGTTGGTATCTGGCTTTTCATCAGACTCGCGCCTTGGGGAATCCTTCTGAAGCTTGGCGACTGACCTCCTTCTCCAGGTGTATTCTTAATTTGGGTCTGGCATTCACTATTGCGTGAATGTGTGCGAAACTGGCAACATGAATGAACCCTTTGAACTAAACTTAATGGTGGTGAGAGAGGCTTGATAGCTATCCTTTGTGGCACTGTCCACTAGCTCAGCGTTCCTGATCTACTTTATAGCACCTGCATTCTTAGTACCCGTCTCCAATGGGATGGTAAGCTCAACCATGTGGACCGAGGAGGCATTCCAGCTAACAATTTCTGGCCTTTCGTGGGTGACAGCAATGGTCTGGGGAAAGGTGTATCGGTTCTTGAGAGTGTGCACTCTAATTCTGCTTATAATTTGCTTACTTCTATTTTTATTTCTTCTTTAGTTTGCTTTTCTTTTAAATGTTGATCGGCCCTGGAATGCAACGAGAATACTCCAGACCACATTTTGACGGCACTGCAGATTGCATACACTCACGATTGCCTTGTCAAAGGAGGGTCCATCATCGTCAAGTGAGATCATGTAATTGCCAAGGTACCTATGCGACATGATGCAATGTACTGGCTCAAGTGGACAGCAGGAAATGATGTGAGGGGGAGGGCAAGTGGTGTGGGTAGGAGAGGACGTAATGTCGTTTGTGTGGGAGTGTGTTGTATGTTGCATTTAAGCATATCCCCCTTCTTCCCCTCCTGCACTCAGATCTGGTGCTGGGTCAACAATGGCTTCCATCATCACGACACGCCGTGGACCTGCTCTGTTGTGTCTGTGCCAACATGGATGGTGCTCCACTCCAGAAGTCTGTCAAGATTGCCAACGGCTTCTCCCTCTACTTTGCCATTCTGATGGGTGTAAAAGTCCACTCCAGCTGTTTTGCGTACAGTGAGGCTCCAGATTGTAGCCACCCTGGTGCCCTGGAACTCCAAAGCAGTTGGAAGTGCCCCTGATCAACCAGCGACCTTTCCTGAAAAGTCATTAGTCCGTTTGTTAGCTGTTGTTGTGGGGGTTGGTGTTGGGGTTGTGGGGTCTCGTTGGCTTTATATTTGCATGTTTTTGTGGACCCTTATGAGTGTGTAGCTACAATCGTTTGAGGTTGGTAGGTGGATTAGTTATCTGTCAGATGGATTTTGTACGGTAGTTGTTGGTGGTGTCTTGTTGGTCGCTGGGATAGAATTGATTTTTTGGGGGTGGTATTTGTACTGGTGGGATCGGGTGTGGTTTGTGTTGTGTTGTATTGTATTTTATTGGTTTCTTCGTTTGGATTGGATTATAGTGTCGGTTGAGATGTAGTGGAGATCGAGGTGTGTTTTGCTGGATGGTGTGTTGATCAAGTGTGTTTCCTTGGTCTGTAGGTCTCTTTCGGCATTTCTCTTGTCTGCTTATAAGTCTGTGTGATCTATGCCTTTAATTTGTATGTAACCAACCAGCCAACCAACCAACCAACCAACCCACCAACCAACCAACTAATCAAGTAACCAAGCATCCAAGCAACCAACCTACCAACCCACCAACCAAACAACCAAACAAACAACCAAACAACCAACCAAACAAACAAACAAACAACCAACAAACCAAGTAACCAACTAACCAACGAACCAACAAGCTGACAAGCCAACTAAGCAAAAAATCAACCAGCCAACAACCAACCAAACAACCAACCAAACAACCAAACAACCAAAAAACCAACCAAGCTGCCAACCAACCAACCAACCAAGCTACCAACCAGCCAGCCACCAAGCCAGCCAGCCACCCTGCCAGCCAGCTAGCCAGCCAGCCAAGCAACCAGCCCATGCAACCCACCAACCAACCAACCAACCAACCACCCGACCAACCAAGCAACTAAACAAGCAACCAAGCAACTAACCATCTAAACAAGCAACCAAGCAACTAATCAACCAACCAAGCTACAAACCATCCAAACAACCAACTAATCAAGCTACCAAGCAACCAAGCAACCAACCAACCAATCAACCAACCAACTAACGAGGCAAACAACCGACCAACCGACCAACCGACAACCGACCAACCGACCAACCAACTAAGCTACCTACCAAACAACCAACCAACCAAGCAACCAAGCAACCAAGCAACTAACCAAGAAACCAACCAAGCAATCAACCAAGAAACCAACCAAGCAACCAACCAACTAAGCTACCAACCAAGCAAGCAACTAACCAACCAACCAAACAATCAACAACCAACCAAGCAACCCACCAACCAACCAACCAAGCTACCAACCAACCAACCGACCGACCAATAACCAACAACCAACCAACCAACCAATCAAGCAACCAACCAACCAACCAATCAACCTAACAATCAAGCAACCAACCAACCAACCGACCAAACAACTAAACAAACAACCAAACAAACAACCCACAAACCAATCAACCAACCAACCAAGCTACCAAGCAACCCACCAAACAACCAAGCTACCAACCAAACAACCAAACAAGCAATCAACCAAACAAGCAACCAACCAACCAACCAATCAACCAAGCTACCAACCAACTAACCAACCAACCAAGCTACCAAGCAAACAACCAACCAAGCAACCCACCAACCAACCAACCAACCAACCAACCAACCAACCAACCAACCAACCAACCAACCAACCAACCAACCAATGAAGCTACGAACCAACAAACCAAACAACCAATCATCCAAGCTACCAAGCAACCAACCAACCAACCAACAAACCAACTAACCAACCAATCAACCGACCAACTACCAACCAACCAACCCACCAACGACCAACCAATCAAGCAAGCAACCAACCAACCAACCAACCAACCAACAAACAAACCAACTAACCAACAAACCAACAAACCAACTACCAACCAACCAACTACCAACAAACCAACCCACCAACCAGCCAACCAATCAAGCAACCAAGCAACCAAGCAACCAACCTACCAACCAACCAACCAACCAACCAACCCTAACCCTAACCCTAACCCTAACCCTAACCCTAACCCTAACCCTAACGCTAACGCTAACGCTAACCCTAACCCTAACCCTTACCCTAACCAACCAACGAAGCAACCAACCAACCAACCATTCGACCAATCAACCACCAACCAACGAAGCAACCAACCAACCAACCATTCGACCAATTAACCACCAACCAACCAACCAACCAACCAAGAAATCAAGCAACCCACTAACAACCGACTAACCCACCAACTGAACAACCGAACAACCCACCAACCGACCAACCGACCAACCCACCAACCAACCAACCAACCAACCCACCAACCCACCAACCAACCAGCCAAGCAAGCAAGCAACCAACCAACAAAGAACCAACCCACCTATGATCCAACCAACTAATGTTCCAACCAACCAATGATCCAACCAACCAATGATCCAACCAATCAACCAACCAACGAACCAAACAAACAAACAAACAAGCGACCCACCAACAAACCAAACCAACAACCATCCAACCAATGATGCCACCAACCAACCAACCATCCAACCAACCAACTAACCAACCAACCAACCGACCATCCGACCAACCAACGAAGCAACCGACCAGCCAAACATCCAAACAAACAACCAAACAACCAACCAACCAACCAAGAAAACAAGCAACCCACTAACCAACCGACCAACCGACCAACTGAACAACCGACCAACCCACCAACGGACCAACCAACCAACCCACCAACCAACCAACCGACCAACCAACCAAGCAAGCTTGCAAGCAAGCAACCAACCAACAAAGAACCAACCAACCAACGATCCAACCAATCAACCAAACAACCAAACAAACAAATAAACAACCAAGCAACCATGCAACCAAGCAACCAGCCAAGCATCCAACCAACCAACAAAGCAACCAAGCAAACCGCCCAAGCAACCAAACAACCCGCCCAAGCAACCCACTAACCAACCAACCAACCAATCAAACTACCAAACAAACAACCATGCAACCCACCAACCAAGCAACCCAACAAACAACCCAACAACCCACCCACTCACCCATCAACTGACCAATCAACCAACTAACCTACCAACAAACCAACCAACCAATCAACCAACAAACCATCCAACCAAACATCCACATGCCCAACCAACCAAACAACTAAACAAGCAACCAAGAATCAAGCAAGCAACTAACTAACCAACCAACCAACCTATCAACCAACCAACCGAACGACCAACAAACGGAACAACCAATCAACCAACGAACAAACCAACCAACCAACCAAACTAGTAAGCAAGCAACCAACGAAGCAACCCACCAACCAACCAACCCACCCACCCACCCACCAACCAACAACCCAACCAACCAACCAACTAACCAACCAATCAACCAACCAACCAACTAACCAACCACCCAACTGACCAACCGACGATCGGACCAACTGAGCAACTGACCAACCAAGCAACAAGCAAAGCAACCAACAAAGCAACCAACCAACAAACCGTCCAATCAACCAACCACCCACCCAACCAACCGACCAACCTAGCAACGAATTAAGCAACCAACAAAGCAACCAACCAACAAACCGACCAACCAACCACCCAATCAACCAACCAACCAACCAACCAACCAACAAACCAACCAACCAACCACACAACCAACCAACCTACAAACCAACCGACCAACAAACCAACCAACCGACTAACCGAAGAACAAACCAACCAATCAACCAAACTACCAAGCAAGCAACAAACCATGCAACCCACCAACCAACCCACCAACCCACCCACCCACCAACCAACCAACCACCCAACTAACCAAGCAACTAACCAAGCAACCAAGCAACCAACCAACCGACCAACAAACCGGCCAACCGATCAACAGACGAACAATCTAACCAACCAACCAAAACAACCAATCAAACTACCAAGCAACCCACCAACCAAGCATCCCACAAACCAACCAACCCACCCACACACCCACCAACTAACCAACCAACCAACCAACCAAACAACTAACCAACCACCCAACCGACCAACTGATCATCGGACCAACTGAGCAACCGACCAACCAAGTAACGAACCAAGCAACCAACAAAGCAACCAACCAACAAACCGTCGAACCAACCACCCAACCAACCAACCAAGCAACTAACAAAGCAACCAACCAACAAACCAACCAACCAACCACTCAACCAACTAACCCACAAACCAACCGACCAACAAACCAACCAACCGACTAACCGACCAAAAAACCAACCAATCAACCAAACTACAAAGCAAGCAACTAACCAAGCAAGCAACCAACCAACCAACCGACCAACAAACCGAAAAACCGATCAACAGACGAACAATCCAACCAAAACAACCAATTAAACTACCAAGCAACCAACCAACCAAGTAACCAACAAACCAAGCAACCCACCAACCCACCAACCCACCCACTAAATAACCAACCAACCAACCAACCAACCAACCAACCAACCAACCAACTAACCAACCACACAACCACCCAACCACCCAAACAAGTAACTAAACAAGCAACCAAGCAACCAACCAAGCAACCAACCAACCAAGCTACCAACCAACCAAGCAACCAACCAAGCAACCAACCAAGCATCCAACCAAACAACCAAACAACCAACCAAGCAACCGACCAACCAAGCAACCATCGAAGCAAGAAACCAACCAACCAACCAACCAACCAACCAACCAAGAAAGCATCCAACCAATCACCCACTCACCCAACCAACCAAGCAACTAAACAAGCAACCGAGAATCAACTAACCTACCAACCAACCTATCAACCAACCAAACAACCAACTGACCTACAAAATGAACAACCGAACAACCAACGAACAAACCAAACAACCAACCAACCAACCAAACTACCAAGCAACCCACCAACAAAGCAAACCACAAACCAACAAACCCACCCACCCACCCACCAACCAACCAACCAACCAACCAACCACCCAGCGACCAACCCACCATCCGACCAACAAACCGACCAACAGATCAATAGACGAACAAACCAACCAACCAACAAAACAAACAAACTAGCAAGCAATCAACCAACCAAGCAACCCACCAACCAAGTGACCCACCAACCAACCAACCCACCCACCCACCCACCAACCAACCAACCAACCAACCAAGCAACCAAACTACCAAGCAACCAACCAACCAAGTAACCCAACAACCAACTAACCAACCAACCAACCAAATAACCAACCGCCCAACCAAATAACCAACCGCCCAACAAACCAACTCTCCCACCCACCCAACAACCAACTAACCAACCAACCAACCAAATAACCAACCGCCCAACCGACCAACCGACCATCCCACCAACAGACGTACAAACCAACCAACCAAACAAACAAACTACCAAGCAACCAACCAACCCGGCAACCCTCTAACCAAGCAACCCACCAACCAACCAACCACCCAACTAACCAAGCAACAAAACAAGCAACCAACCAACCAACCAAACGACGAAAAAACCGACCAACCGATCAACAGAAGTACAAACCAACCAAACAACCAAACAAACTACCAAGCAACCAACCAACCTGGCTACCCTCCAACCAAGAAACCCACCAACCAACCAACCCACCCACCCACCAACCAACTGAACAACAAACCAAGCAACCAAGCAACCACCCAACTAACCAACCACACAACCACCCACCCACCCAACCAAGCAAATAAACAAGCAACCAAGCAAACAACCAAGCAAACAACCAACCAAGCAAACAACTAAGCAAGCACCCAAGGATCAAACAAAGCAACCAAGCAACCAACCAAGCAAACAACTAACCAAGCAACCAACGAAGCAAGAAACCTACCAACCAACCAACTAACCCAGAAAGCAACCCACCAACCAACTCACCAACCAACGCTTCAACCAACCGACCAACCCACCAACCCACCCAACCAACTAACCAACCAACCAACCAACCATCCAAGCACCCAACCAACCAACCAACGAAGCAACCAACCAACCAAGCAACCAACCAAGTAAACAACCAACCAAGCAACCAAGCAACCAACCAACTAACCAACCGACCGACCAACCAACCAAGAAACCAACCAACCAACGAACCAACCAATCAAGAAACTAAAGAAGAAACCAAGAAACTAAACAACCAACCAAGCAACCAACAAAGCAACCAACCAAGCAACCAACCAACCATGCAACCAACGAAGCAAGAAACCAACCAACCAACCAACCAACCAACCAACCAACCAACCAACCAACCAACCAACAACCAACTAACCAACAAACCAACCAACCAACCATCCAACCATCCAACCAACCACCCACCTAACCAACTAAGCAACTATAAAGCAACCAAGCAACCAACAAAACAACCAACCAACCAAGCAACCAACCAATCAAGCAACCCACTAACCAACCAATCAACCAAGCAAGCACCCAAGAAACCAACCAAGCAAGCTACCCTCCAACCAACCAATCAACCAATCAACCGACCATCCAAACAAGCTACCAAGCAGCGAACCAACCTACAAACCAACCAACTGACTAACATACCGAAATACCGATTAACCGACAATCAAACGAACCAACCAACCAATAAACCAAACTACCAACAAACCAACCAACCAAGAAACCCACCAACCATGCAACGCATTAACCAACCAACCCACCCACCCACCCACCAACCAACTAACCAACCAACCAACCAACCAACCAAATAAACAAGCACCCAATCGACCAACCGACCATCCGACCAACCGAGCAACCGACCAACAAGGCAAAGAACCAAGCAACCAACAAAGCAATCAACCAACGAACCCACTAACCAACCACCCAACCAACCAACTCACCAACCAACCAGAAAACCTACCCTCCAACAAAACAACAAAACAACCCTCCAACCAACCAACAAACCAACCGACCATCCACCCACCCAACTAACCCACAAACCAATGGACCTACAAACCAAATAACCGACCAACCGAACAAAGCAAACCAACCAAAAAACTACCAAGCAAACAACCAACCCAGCAACAAACCAACCAACCTACCAACCCACCCACCAACCTACTTACTGAACCAACCAACCATCAAGCCAACCACCCACTCAACCAACCCAGCAATTAAACAAGAAAACCAGCAGCCAACCAAGCAACCAATCAACCAAGCAGCCAATCATGCTTGCTCCATTGCAAATAACCAAGCAAGAAACCCACTAAGCAAGAAACCCACCAACCAACGAACAAACCAACAAACCAACCAAACTACCAATCAACCAAGCAACAAACCAACCAACCAACCAACCAACCAACCAACCATCAAACTAACCAACCAACCATCCAACCAACTAACCAACCACCCAACGGACCAACCAACCATTCGAACAAATGGGCAACTGATGAACCAAGCAAAGATAGAAGCAACCATCAAAGCAACAAACCAACAAACTGACCAACCGACCATCCACCTAACCAACCTACCAACAAACCAACCAACCGACAAACCGACCAACAGACCAACTAAGAAACCAAACTACCAAGTAAACAACCTACTTTGCAAGCCAACAACCATGCTAACGAACAAACAACCCACCAACCAACTACCCAATTAACCAAGCAGCTAAACAAGGAACCTACCGACCAAACAACTTACAAATAAACAGTCCAACCGATCAACACAGGAGCAAACCAACCAACCAACCAAACAAACAAACTACAGGCAACCAACTAACAGAGCAACCCATTAAGCAAGCAACCCACAAACCAAACAACCCAACCACCCACCCACCAACCAACTAACCAACCAACACACCATCCAATCTACCAACCATGCCACCAACCAACTAACAAACATTACAACCACTCACCCACCAAACCAAGTAACTAAACAAGCAACCAAGCAAACAACCAAACAACCAAGCAAGCATTAAATCATCCAACCAAAGAACCAAGGAACCAACAAAGAAAGAAACCCACCAACCAACCAAACAACCCACCAAGTACCCACCAACGAAGTCATCATCCAACTAATCAACCAGGTAGCCAAACAACGCAACAACCAACCCACCAACCGACCGACCCAAAAACCTACCAACCAACCATCAAAACTACCCACCAACTAACCAACCAACCATCCAGGCAAGCAAGTAACCAACCAACCAAGCAACAAACCAACCAAGCATCCAACCAACCATCCAACCAACCGGCCAAACAAC
The DNA here is from genome assembly GCA_949841015.1 of Aplysina aerophoba. Lineage (NCBI taxonomy): Eukaryota > Metazoa > Porifera > Demospongiae > Verongiida > Aplysinidae > Aplysina > Aplysina aerophoba. Next base: position 2,784,305 of record OX465049.1, on the reverse strand, counting down.
CAACCATCCAAACAACCAACCCACCAACCAACAAACTCACCAACCAACCAACAATCCGAGAAAGCAACCAACCAACCAAGCAACCAACCAACCAAGCATCAATGCAACCAACAAAGCAACCAACCAACTATCCAACCATCCAACCAACCAAACAATTTACCAACCTTCCAACAAACCAAACAACCACACACCAACAAACTAACGAACTAACCAACCAACCAACCAACAAAATAAACAACCACCCAACGGACCAACCAACCATCCGACTAACATGGCAACACACCAACCAAGCAACAGAACTTGCAACCAATTTAACATACAACCTATAAGCCGACAAACCAAACCGCCAATTCACCAACCCAATAACCAACCAACAAGCCAGCCACCAACCAACCAACTAAAATACTAAACAAGCTCCAAAGGGACGAACGGTTCTACCGACCAGCTGAGGAACCGACCAAGCAAATAACGAAGAAACGAACAAAGCAACCAACCAACTTAAGGACTAACAAAACCAACCAACCAACTAACCAGCCAATAAACAACCTCTTTCCCAGCAAGTAATTAACCAACCTAGCTACAAACCAACCAACCAACCAATCAATCTACCAATCAAATAGTAATGCAAACAACCGACCAACTTACTAGCCGATAACCGACCAACGGACCAACCAACTAAGCTACCAACCAAACCACCAAACAACCAAACTATCAAGCAACCAAAAAACCTACTCGTCTACCAACCAACCAACCAACCAAGCAACCAACCAAGCAATCAACCAACCTCCCAAACAACCAACCATTCAACCAACCAACCCAAAAAGTCATAGACCAACAAACTGAATAAACAATCAAGTAACCAAACAACCTATTTATCAATGAACTGACGAATTTAACAACAATCAACCATTCAATCAACTTACCAACGAGCCAACAGATCGCAAAACGTCCAATTGACCAACAAACCAACCAATGAAACAGCCATCTGAATATCCAAAAAACTTCACCAACAACCAACCAATCAACCAGCTAACCAACCACATATCAATCAACACACCAAGAAACATGGCAACTGTCCATCAAAGCTACCAAGCAATTAACAACCAACAAACCTAATAACCTAGTATCCAATCAACCACTCAATCATGTAACAACCAACGTATACTTCAAGGAGTACGACAATGTGAAATTGGACGCTGGATACTTTTGTGCTTTTAAGGACTTCTCTATCATAACGAATGCACATTATGACAATACTTCTGTAACTTTTGAATCATATGTATATTGAATTCAATTGCATTTATATAATGTATACATTTTGCATGCGTGATAGTTGTTGATACTTAGTGAAGTCTGCATACTATTCTGGACTACAATAAAGACTATTTCTTTTACTTTGGAAATAGTGGTTACATCATGATAGCTGTACTGCATATCCTTAAGATTGGAATATTATTTTCCCAATGATTGTATGTTACATAGACGTACTTGAAGCTGTAGTTGGAAATGGACAAGACTTCCTATAAACTCTAAAGATCTTTGAATGAAAATAGCAAATGAATGTTCCTTAAGCTTGAATAGGTTAGGCAATATGTATATCAACAATTAGTAAATTCATTTGAAAGGACGACGTCACCATTACAAAAAAATGACAAACTTATCATAAGACATGACTTGTGATGACGTCAGATGACGACTCGAATGTATGTAATGACGTTATTAAATAACATATGAAATGTATTATATTTACTTTGCTTACATTACAGTTTATATTGATTTTATAACGGAAGGAAAAATCATTTCATTAATTATTTAAGCAAATAAATTACAAAGTAATGGATTCGATTCCCATTTATTTAATAATCTTCAATATTCAATTTACATCTAATTATTTTAATTATAACTACAGAACAGACACTTCTAATTTTTTTTCATTGTCCTTTTATTTTTTTTTTATTTTTTTCCTTACTTCGCTATATTCTTCCTCTTTTACGTTCTTTTTTCCTTCCTTTTTTTTTCTCGCTCTTGTCACTATTTTTATTTCATTTTTTTCAAGTTGACCAATTTTTCTTTTTCTTTCTTTTTTTTTATCTTTTTTTTCTTTTTTTTTATTTTTTAATTTTTTTTCACATCTTTTTTTCTATTTTTTTCCGTTTTACTTTTTTCTTCAATCGCTTCTTTTTCCCACGGTAATTTTTTCTGTTCCTTACTTACTTTTTTTCCTTGTTCTGGTTTTTTGTCAATTTCTTTCCTTTTTTTTACTGCCTTCTTTCAGTTATCACTTTACTTACTAAATTTTTTCCGTTCATGATCTTTCCTTTTCTTTTTTTTCTTTTTTTCTTTATTTTCCAGGCTTCAGACGATGTATCTGAGTCCGGTGACAAGTTTTAGCATTTAAACGCTTCGAAAAATCTTTATATGGACCGGAATTCTATAAGAGGCTTCATCAGGCCCTAAATATCCCGGCCAATCTTTTTAACACTTTATCAGGCCATCCGGGGCCTGATAAAACGTTTAGAACGATTCTCGTGGGCTCTAAGGGGTCTGGCAAGCGTTACAACGCTCCGTCGAGCCCTCAGGGGCCCAATAAAGCGTTTGCACGCCTCACCGGGAACTCAGAGGCCCGATATAGCGTTTGCACGCCTCCGCGGGCCCTCAGGGGCCCGATATAGCGTTTGCACGCCTCCGCGTGCCCTCAGTGGCCCGATAAAGCGTTTGCTCGCCTCCGCGGGCCCTCAGGGGCCCGATAAAGCGTTTGCACGCCTCAGCGGCCCGATAAAGCGTTTGCGCGCCTATACGGACCTTCAGGGGCCCGATAAAGCGTTTGCGCGCCTGCGAGGGCCCTCAGAGGCCCGATCAAGCGTTTGCGCGCCTCGACGGTCCCTCAGGGGCCCTAAGAAGCGTTAGCGCGCATCCGCGGTCCCTCAGGGGCCCGATAAAGCGTTTGCGCGCTTCCCCGGTCCCTCAGGGGCCCGATAAAGCGTTTGCGCGCTTCCCCGGGCCGTCTGGGGCCCGATAAAGCGATTGCGCGCTTCTCCGGGCCCTCAGGGGCCCGATAAAGCGTTTGCGCGCTTCTCCGGGCCCTGAGGGGCCCGATAAAGCGTTTGCGCACTTCTCCGGGCCCTGAGAGGCCCGATAAAGCGTTTGCGCGCTTCTCCGGGACCTCAGCGACCCGATAAAACGTTTGCGCGCTTCTCCGGGCCCTCAGGGGCCCGATAAAGCGTTTGCGCGCTTCTCCGGGCCCTCAGGGGCCCGATAAAGCGTTTGCGCGCTTCTCCGGGCCCTCAGGGGCCCGATAAAACGTTTGCGCGCTTCTCCGGGCCGTCAAGGGCCCCATAAAGCGTTTGCGCGCTTCTCCGGGCCCTCAGGTGCCCGATTAAGCGTTTGCGCGCTTCCCCGGGCCCTCAGGGTCCCGATAAAGCGTTTGCGCGCTTCCCCGGGCCCTCAGCGTCCCGATAAAGCGTTTGCGCGCTTCTCCGGGCCCTCAGGGGTCCGATAAAGCGTTTGCAGGCCTCAGCGGGTTCTCAGTGGACAGATAAAACGTTTGCACTCCACCGCGGGCCCTCAGGGGCCCGATTAAGAGTTTGCACGCCTCAGCGGGCCTTCAGGGGCCCGATAAAGCGTTTGCGCGCTTATCCGGGCCGTCTGGGGCCCGATAAAGCGTTTGCTCGCTTCTCCGGGCCCTCAGGGGCCCGATAAAGCGTTTGCGCGCTTCTCCGGGCCTTCAGGGGCCTGATAAAGTTTTTGCGCGCTTCTCCGGGCCCTCAGGGGCCCGATATAGCGTTTGCGCGCTTCTCCGGGCCCTCAGGGGCCCGACAAAGCGTTTGCGCGCTTCTACGGGCCACAGGGGCCCGACAAAGCGTTTGCGCGCTTCTCCGGGCCCTCAGGGGCCCGATAAAGCGTTTGCGCGCTTCTCCGGGCCCTCAGGTGCCGGACAAAGCGTTTGCGCGCTTCTCCGGGCCCTCAGGGGCCCGATAAAGCGTTTGAGCTCTTCTCCGTGCCCTCAGGGGCCCGATAAAGCGTTTGCGCGCTTATCCGGGCCCTCAGGGGCCCGATAAAGCGTTTGCGCGCTTCTCCGGGCCCTCAGTGGCCCGATAAAGCGTTTGCGCGCTTCTGCGGGCCCTCAGGGGCCCGAAAAAGCGTTTGCGCGCTTCTCCAGGCTTTCAGGGGCCGGATAAAGCGTTTGCGCGCTTCTCCTGGCCTTCCGGGGCCCCGTAAAGCTTTTGCGCGCTTCTGCGGGCCCTCAGGGGCCCGATAAAGCGTTTGCGCGATTCTCCGGGCCCTCAGGGGCCCGATAAAGCGTTTGCGCGCTTCTCCGGGCCCTCAGGGGCCCGATAAAGCGTTTGCGCGCTTCTCCGGGCCCTCAGGGGCCCGATAAAGCGTTTGCGCGCTTCTCCGGGCCCTCAGGGGCCCGATAAAGCGTTTGCGCGCTTCTCCGGGCCCTCAGGGGCCAGATAAAGCGATTACACGCCTCCGCGGGCCCTACAGGGCCCGATAAAGCGTTTGCGCGCTTTTGCGGACCCTCAGGGTCCCGAAAAAGCGTTTGCGCGGTTCTCCAGGCTTTCAGGGGCCCGATAAAGCGTTTGCGCGCTTCTCTTGGCCTTCCGGGGCCCGGTAAAGCGTTTGCGCGCTTCTGCGGGCCCTCAGGGGCCCGATAAAGCGTTTTCGCGATTATCCGTACCCTCAGGGGCCCAATAAAGCGTTTGCGCGCCTCTCCTGGCCCTCGGGGGCCCGATCAAGCGTTTGAACGCTAATACGGGCCCACAGGGGCCTGATAAAGCGTTTGAACGATTCTCCGTGCTCTCAGGGGCCTGATAAAGCGTTTGAACGCTTCTCCATGCGCAAAGGGATCTACTAAAGCGTTTGAATTCGATTCCGGGCCCTCAGGGGACTGATATAGCGTTTGAACAATTCTACGGGCCCTCTAAGGCCCTACAAAGCGTATGAACGCTTCTACGGACCTTCAGGGGCCTCAAAAAGCGTTTAAACGCTTCTTCGGTCCCTCATTTGTCTGAAAAAGCGTTTAACCACTTCTCCCGAACCTGTTTGGCCCTATAAAGCTGTTGAACTCTTCTTCGCGCCCTAAATTGGTTTATGAAACGCCTATACGCTTCCCTATCCCTACAGGGCCTTATGAAGTGTTACAACGTTTTTTCGGCTGCTATCAAGTCCTAATGAAGCATTAGAACCCATTAACTGGCTCTCGAGAGTCTGATAAATCGTGTGAAAGAAGGAAAATATGGAAAAAAAAAAGAAAAAAAAATAAATATAAAAAAATGAAAAAAAGGAAATGGAAAAAAGAATAAACTGGATGGATTAGATGAGAAAAGGGAAAGGAAAGAAAAGAAAGGGAAAAAAGAAAAAATTGAAAAAAAAGAGAAGAGAAGGGAAAAAAACATTGCTGTATAATAGGAAAAGAACAGAAAAAAACGGGAAAAAGAAAAAAAAGAGAAAGAGAAGGAAACATGGAAAAGATTAGATAACATGATAGTAAAAAAGATGGAAAAAAAATTAAAAAAAAAAAAAAAAATGGAAAGATGAAAAAGAATTTAGAAAAAAAGAAAATAATAACAATAAAAGGGAAAGGAAATATAATTAGAAAAAAAAGGAAAAAAGTGAAAAAAAAAATAATATTCAAAGGATTCATTCATGTTTTACGAGTATAGTAAATAAATGTTAATTGATTTTTTAAGTAAAAGATTTAAATGCGAATTGAATGCAATTTCTTAATTTATTTTGAAATAATTTACTTAATTAAATAATGAAATAATTTAGCTTTCCGTATTCTGATTTTTATAAATTAGACTGTTACCAATGTAAATATTATACCTTTCTGACGTGATTTACAGACGTCATTCCTTTCATTGGAGTGGTATTCAGACCTCATCACAAGTCTTGATGTCATAAGGACTTGTTTGTTAGTCTTTATTATTGGTGAAATCGTCTATCCAACTAAATAAACTTTGTATTCACATATGTAATGCCTTAGTTCACACACCTTTTAATGCTAATAGGTACATTACCATTCCTTCTTTCGTTCAAAAAACTTTCTAGTTTATGGGATGTCTTATACATTTCCACCTACGGCTTCAGGTACGTTAGACATCCTACATTCTTTGGGAATTTATTCCTACAATATCAACTATATACAGAATACAACTATTAGTTCGTTAACTGCATTGATCCTACAACTATTTCCAAAGTGAGAGGATTAGTCTTCATTATAGTCCTGACCTGTAGGGAGACTTCACTATATATAGACAACTTTCGCACATGCAAAATGTATGCATTATAATAATGCAATTAAAGCCAATATGGATAACATGCACTGTGAATACAATATAAGTGTCTTCTTATGCATTCGCTATTATAGTTAAGACCTTAACAGCACTGCGTTAGTGGTTCGTTGGATGGTTGCTAAATTGGTTGCTTGGTTGTTGCTTGGAAGCTGGGTTGGTTTTTTGGTTGCTTGGTAGCTTGGTTTGTTGCTTGATTTGTTGGATGCTAGCTTGGTTGTTCGGTTGGCAGGTTAGCATGTTAGTTGGCTGGGTTGGAGGTAGGCAGGCTGGTGTTAAGTTGGCAGGTTGGCTCGTTGGCTATATGGCTGGTGAGCTGGTTGGTTGCTTGGTTTGATGGTTGGTAGGTTGGTGGTTGGGTGGGTTGCTGGATGGGTGAGTGGATTGGTTGGTGGCTTGATTGGTGGGTTGGATGGTGGTTTCCTTGGTAAGTAGCTTAGTTGGTTTCTTGCTGGGTAGATTGGTTGGTTTCGTTGGTTGGTTGGTTGATTTGTTGGTTGGTTAGTTGACTGCTAGGTTGGTGGGTGGGTGGGTTGCTTGATTGCTTGGTTGGTTGTTCGGTTGGTTGGTTGGTTGGTTGGTTGGTTTGTTGGTTGGTTGGTTGATCTGTTGGTTGGTTGGTTGGTAAGTTGGCTGGCTGCTTGGTTGTTGGGTGGGCGGGTGGGTTGCTTGGTTGATTGGTTGGTTAGTTGGTTGGTTGGTTGGTTGGTTAGTGGGTGGGTTGGTGGGTTCCTTGGTGGGTTGCTTAGTGGGTTGCTAGGTTGGTTGGTTGCTTGGAACTTAGTTTGGTTGGTTGGTTGGTTGGTTGGTTGGTTGGTTGGTTGTTTCATTGGTAGGTTGGTTAGTTGGTTGGCATCTTAATTGGATGGTTGGTTGCTTGGTAGCTTGGTTTGTTACTTGGTTGGTTTGTTGGTTACTTGGTAGCATGGCTTGTTGCTTGGTTGGATCGTGGGTTGATTGGTTGGTGGGTTGCCTGGTTGGTTTGTTGTTTGGTAGCTTGTTTGGTAAGTTAGTTGGTTGGTTTGTTGGTTGGTTGGTCGGTTGGTCGGTTTGCTGCTTGGTTGGTGGGTTGGTTGGTTGGGTGGTTGGTTGGTCGGTTTGTTGGTTGCTGGTGGTCTGGTTGGTTGGGTGGTTGGTTGGTCGGTTTGGTTGATCGGTTTGTCAGAAAGTTTGTTGGCTGCTTGGTTGTTCGGTTGCTTCGTTTGTTGGTTGGATGTTTAGTTGGTTGGTAGCTTCGATGGTTGATTGTTTGGTTACTTGGTAGTTTCGTTGGTCCGTTGGTTGGTTTGTTGTTCGGTTGGTCGGTTGGTCAGTTTGTTGGTTGGTGGTTTGGCTGGTTGAAGGGTTGCTTGGTTGGTGGGTTGCTACGTTTGTTGGTTGCTTGGGACGTAGTTTGGTTTGTTGGTTGGTTCACTGGTTGGTTGGTTGGTTGGTTAGCAGCTTGGCTCGTTGATTGTTTCCTGGTAGCTTGGCTCGTTGCTTGGTTAGTTTGGTGGGTTGGTTGGTAGTGGGTTGCTTGGTTGGTGGGTTGCCTGGTTTGTCGGTTGCTTGGTAGTTTGGTTGGTTGTTTGGTTGGTGGGTTGGTTGGGAGGGTGGTTGGTTAGTAGGTTTATTGATTGCTGATGGGTTGGTTGGTTGGGTGGTTGGTTGGTCGGTTGGTTGCATCGTTGGTTGCTTGGTTGTTCGGTTGGTAGGTTGGGTGGTTGGTTGCTTGGTTGGTTGCTTGGTTGGTTGGTTGCTTGTTTAGTGGGTTCGTTGGTCGGTTGGTTGGTTGGCAAGTTGGATGGTTGGTGAGTAGCTTGGTTGGTGGGTTCCTTGGTTGTTTGGTTGCTTGGTAGTTTGGTTGGTTGGTTGGTTGGTTGCTTGGTTGCTTGGTAATTTCTTTGGTTCATTAGTCGCCTGGCAGCTTGGTTTGCTGCTTGGTTGGTTGGTTTGTTGGCTAGTTGTCAGCTTGGTTGGTTTATTGGTTGGTCGGTTGTCGGTTGATCGGTTGATTGCTTCGTTAGTTGGTTGGATGCCAGGTTGGTTTGTTGGCAGGTTGGTTGCTTGGTTAGTTGGCTGGTTGGTTGGTTGGTTGGTTGGTTGGTTGGTTGGTAGGTTGCTTCGTTGGTTGGTTCTTTGCTTGGTAGCTCGGTTTGTTACTAGGTTGTTTTGTTGGTTGGATGGTTGTTTATGTGGTTGGCTGGTCGGTTGGTTTCTTGGTTGGTTGGTCTGTTGGTTGGTAGCTTTGTTGGTTGGTTGGTTGGTCTGTTGGTCGGTTGTTGGTTGGTTGGTTGGTTGCTTCGTTAGTTGGTTGGTTGGCTTGTTGGTTGGTTTGTTGGTTGGTTGGTTGGTTGGTTGGTAGCTTGGTTGGTTGGTTGTTGGTAAGTCAGTTGTTTGCTTCGTTACTTGGTTGGTTTCCTGGTTTGTAGCTTGGGTGGTTGGCTGGTTGGTTGGTTGTTTGGTTAGTTGTTTGGTGGGTTACTTGGTTGGTTGGTTGGTTGGTTACTTGGTTGGTAGCTTTGTTGATTGCTTGGTTGATTTGTTGGCTGGTTGTTAGCTTGGTTGGTTGGTCTGTTGGTCGGTTGTCGGTTGGTCGGTTGTTTGCTTCATTAGTTGGTTTGTTGGCTGGTTGGTTGGTTGCTTAGTTGGTTGGTTGGTTGTCGGTTGATCGGATGTTCGCTTCTTTACTTGGTTGGATGCCTGGTTGGTGGGTTGGTGGGTGGGTTGATTGGTTGGTTTGTTGGTTGGTTAGTTGATTGCTTGGTTGGTTGCTTGGTTGGTTGGTAGGTTGGTTGCTTGGTTGCTTGGTTGGTTGGATGGTTGGTTGTTGGTTGGTGGATTGCTTGCTTGGTTGGTTGCTTGGTAGTTTGATTGGTTGGTTGGCTGGCTGGTTGGTTGGTTGGTTGGTTACTTGGTAGCTTGGTTGGTTGGTTGGTTGCTTGGTAGCATGGTTTGTTGCTTTACTGGTTGGTTGGTTGGCTGGTTGGTTGGTTGGTTGGTGGCTGTTTGATTGGTTGATTGGTTGGTTGGTTGGCTGGTTGCTTGGTTGGTTGCTTAGTAGCTTGATTGGTTGGTTGCTTGGTAGTTTGGTTGGTTAGTTGGTTGGCTGGTTACTTGGTTGGTTGGGTGGTTGGTTAGTCGGTTGATTAGTTGCTTTGTGGGTTGGTTGATTGCGTGGTTGGTTGGTCGGTTTGTTGGTCGGTTGGTTGGTGGTTTGCATGGTTGCTGGGTTGCTTAGTGTGATGGTCGATTGATTGGTTGGTCGGTTGGTCGATTTGTTGGTTGGTGGGTTGCTTGGTTGGTGAGTTGCTTGGTTGGTGGGTTCCTTGGTTGTTTGGTTGCTTGGTACGTAGTTTGGTTGTTTGGTTGGTTGGCTGGTTGGTTGGTTGGTTGGTAGCTTGGTTGGTTGGCTGGTTGGTCGGTTGTCGGTTGGTCGGTTGTTTGCTTCGTAAGTTGGTTGGTTGCCTGGTTGGTTGCTTGGTTGGTGGTTGGTTGCTTGGATAGTTGCTTGGGTGGTTGGTTGGTTGGTTGGTAGCTTGGTGTGTTGCTTGGTTGGTTGGCTTGTTGCTTGGTTGGTTGGTTGGTAGCTTGGTTGGTTGGTCAGTTGGTCGGTTGTCGGTTGGTCGGTTGTTTGCTTCGTTAGTTGGTTGGTTGCCTGGTTGGTTGCTTGGTTGGTGGTTGGTTGCTTTGATAGTTGCTTGGGTGGGTGGGTTTGCTTGGCTGGTTGGTTGGTTGGTTGGTAGCTTGGTTGGTTGGCTGGTTGGTCGGTTGTCGGTTGGTCGGTTGTTTGCTTCGTAAGTTGGTTGGTTGCCTGGTTGGTTGCTTGGTTGGTGGTTGGTTGCTTGGATAGTTGCTTGGGTGGTTGGTTGGTTGGTTGGTTGGTAGCTTGGTTTGTTGCTTGGTTGGTTGGCTTGTTGCTTGGTTGGTTGGTTGCTAGCTTGGTTGGTTGGTCAGTTGGTCGGTTGTCGGTTGG